>JARFXV010002445.1:20000-27224 GCA_031761425.1 Cosmopolites sordidus
ATACGCAATTTTATACGTGCAAATAAAACCCTTTGGAAATTTTGATATTTTTAATGTGCTTATCTAGAGCATATTTAAATATCACTCCGCCATTTAGGTGATGGGTAGTATTTGTATTTTTCTTTGTTCATTCTATAGTTTTTTGTTGGTCCTGAAAAGGACCGATATTTCGAATCAGGTAAAGACCCTTCATGCAGGGATGCAGCAATCGTTTTGATTTTATTTCGTTTTACTGTCTGTCTTCTTTGGCAATAGCACGGCCTGAATGTTCGGTAAAACACCACCTTGGGCGATGGTAACGCCTGACAAAAGTTTGTTTAATTCTTCGTCATTTCTGATGGCGAGCTGCAAATGTCGTGGGATAATCCTGGTCTTCTTGTTATCTCTGGCGGCGTTTCCGGCCAATTCCAATACTTCGGCGGCAAGATACTCCATTACCGCGGCCAAATATACCGGTGCTCCTGCACCTACGCGTTCCGCGTAATTTCCTTTCCTCAACAATCTGTGAATACGGCCGACCGGAAACTGCAATCCGGCACGATTCGAACGCGACTTGGCCTTTCCTTTAACTTTGCCTCCTTTTCCGCGTCCGGACATATTTATTAATTTTATTTATTCTTTAACTGTAATAGATCAGATTCGCACGACGGGATTGCCGTCGCACAGTCAGATGAGATACTGTATTTTTTTGGTCAAGGTTCGCTTCATGATATTATATATCAGGAGACCAATAGAAACGCACGAACACGAATCTCTGTTCAATGGGCGGAGCGTAACTTATTCGTACGCTCTGTCACAAATACGGTGCCCTAGGACAGTGCTGAAACCAGTTCACCTTACGAGCTTGTAGTATACGTACGTTAATTCGACGAGTTTGTCAATAATGCCACCAAAAACCAGCGGTAAAGCGGCCAAGAAAGCCGGAAAGGCACAAAAAAACATCTCAAAAACTGATAAAAAGAAGAAGCGTAGGAGGAAGGAGAGTTACGCCATTTACATTTACAAAGTGTTGAAACAAGTACATCCGGATACGGGAATTTCCAGCAAGGCCATGTCGATCATGAATTCTTTCGTTAATGACATTTTCGAAAGGATTGCCGCCGAAGCTTCGCGTTTGGCCCACTATAACAAGAGATCGACAATAACAAGTAGAGAAATTCAAACGGCGGTCAGATTACTTTTACCTGGAGAATTAGCCAAACACGCCGTTAGTGAAGGTACCAAAGCCGTCACCAAATACACCAGTTCCAAGTAAATACGTGAAAATTATTTCGAATGAAAGAAACAAAAACGGCTCTTTTCAGAGCCACAAATGAACGTAAAAAAAAAAAAAATATATATATATATATATAGATCTGTAACCGACTCCGAGCAAATAATAAATCTAACATGACTTAAAGAGGTCATCGTTTCTCAATCATTTTCAGTGTCGCGACCCTCTATAATACCCAAAAGTTAAAAAAAAAAAAAAAAAAAAAACCGTCGCTACCTCCATTATGTGTTCGACCGCCATATTTTTCGATCACATTGAGACCCCTCTATTGCTGAATGCAATCCCCCTACCTACATTTTCTTTTAAGGAGGCTTGGACCGACCTTAGGGTACAAACGTTCGCCTTCGCCATATTAGAGAAAATGGTGAAATTTACTTCTACCCTTTATTATAAGTATTACTAACGAGAGAAACACTGGCGCAATAGTTATTTCGAGCGAGAAAAAACATGTATTAAGGTAAAAGACTGACGTGATTATTATTTGGAATGAAAAAAAAAAAAAATACTCCAAGCTTAAATGTTTCGCCATTGGTTTACGCATCGTTTGGTATAACGAATCGAAACAACGGGCATTCATGCACGATGTATTTTCCCTTTATTATTTGTACATACTCATTTTGTTGGTTCTGAAAAGAACCGGTTTTTTGCTATATATAAAATACGCATATATATATATATATATATATATATATATATATATATATATATATATATATATATATATATATATATATATATATATATATGTACGGATTTATATAAAATATATTTTAGGCACGTTCGCCTCGAATACGCCTGGCCAGCTGGATGTCTTTGGGCATGATGGTGACACGTTTGGCATGAATGGCACACAGATTTGTATCTTCGAAAAGACCGACCAGATAGGCTTCGCTAGCTTCTTGTAAAGCCATGACTGCAGAACTCTGGAAGCGTAAATCCGTTTTGAAATCTTGTGCGATCTCACGTACCAAACGTTGGAAGGGTAATTTTCTGATCAACAGTTCGGTGCTCTTCTGGTAACGACGGATTTCTCGCAGGGCGACGGTACCTGGCCTGTAACGGTGAGGTTTCTTCACCCCGCCGGTTGCGGGGGCACTCTTTCTTGCCGCCTTGGTCGCCAATTGTTTCCTAGGAGCTTTGCCACCGGTCGATTTGCGTGCGGTTTGCTTCGTACGGGCCATCTCTTCTCGGACTATTACAATTTTCTATTTTATTAGCCTGGTTTTTAAGTTAGCCTTTTCGGCCCTTACTTATATAGCATGAGATTGACCCAGAATGGGTTTCTAATTATTTTGAGGGTCTCTAGTTGACCCAGGAAATGTCGGAATGTTTGGTCCCGAAGGACGGAGGTCCGACTGTTCATGAAGTGGTTTTTCAATGAAGTCCAGGCGAACTTCAGGAGGTTAATTTGGAAAACCGATGAAGTCATCGGCGTTGCGGTGCTAATTTCTGCCGTTGCCGGGCCGACGCTGCGCATAGGTGCAGTCGCCGGGCCGGCACAGACAGAAACGCTAGATTGTGCGACGGCGGTAGCGGAGGCTGAGACTTACACAAGTCGGAAAACGAGAAAACTTCGTTAACCGGGTCTTGATGCCGGAGATTGGGGACGATGATATCGGAGTATTGCCCTGTGGCTAGGGCAGGAGGTCCGATAATTCGCGTAGCAGTGGATTGCTACCTCGCGAGGCTGTGAGCTTCAGCTTGGCGAGTGTGGTTTGATGGAATTGAGAGATCGGTGGCACGCAGGCCTCCCGATGGATTTGGTTATTTCTAACGTACCAAGGTGCGTCTAGGGCCACACGCAAGGATTTATTTTGGAAAATTTGAAGTTTCTTGATCAGAGTTGGACCAAGAAACCGGTAGTACGTATGGAAGCCGTACAGAACTACTGATCTGACAAGGATTTTGTAGATCATGACTTTGATTTTTGGAGCGAGGTTGCTCGTTCTGCATGAGAGCGGGTACAGCATTTTGATGATGCCGCAACCCTTGCAGATGGCTTGCTGGATTTGACTGGACCAAGAGAGATGTCGGTCGAAATGAAGACCTAAGTAGGTTGCTTTTTGCAACCATGGAATCGGAACTTTGTCCACCAGTAGCCTGTATTCTCTGATGAAGCGTTTATTAGTGAAGATGATCGCCTGAGTCTTTTTCGGATTGACTTGCAGGCGCCAGAATTTGAGCCAGTGGATAGCTGCATTAAGTTGCTTCTGGAGTTTGTTGTGAATCACAGAAGTCTGAGGAGACGCTACAAAGTAAGCTGTGTCGTCCGCGAAGAATGCGGATTTCACATCTTGTGAGCGTGGAATACCGGCCAAGTAGATATTGAACAAGGCCGGTGCCAGGGGGGAACCTTGCGGGACGCCCGCTTTTATTTGTTTTCTCGTGGAGACGGAAGAGTTTATTCGAACTTGGAAGGTTCTGTCTTCCAGGAATGAACGGATTAACAAGGTCAGATCTCGGGGAAATCCGAGAGAGATGGTTTTGTAGATGAGACCATCATGCCAGACTTTGTCGAAGGCTTTGGACAGGTCGAGAAGAACTGCTCCGAGATGCCATTTTTTCTCGAGAGCTGAATGGACTTTGCTGGCCAACCTGGCCGCTTGGTGAATGGATGAAAGACCTTTCCTGAACCCGAATTGTTCATCTGGAATGATCTTTTTGGAGTCGGTGAAGCTGTTGAGGGCTTCGAGGATGGTTTTTTCAGCGATTTTGGAGAGAGCGCTGAGGAGACTGATCGGCCTGTAGTCGGCCGGGCTCGGACTGTTGCATTTTTTGGGTATCACGGCAAGAATGGCGTGCTTCCATGAGCTTGGATAATGTTGGAGGCGCAGAATGGAGTTCACGATGTTTGTGATCTCCGCGATCTGCTTGCTCGGAAGTTTCTGAAGTTGCCTGGCCGTGATACCGTCAAAGCCGGGGGTTTTTCTGGGGGCGAAGCTTTTGATTATTGCTGTGATTGAACGGGGGGAAGCGAGATGATTTTGCAGGAAGGAGATTTGCGGGAAGATAGGTAGCTGGGCCGAAACCCTGCTGACCTCCGCATCGAAATTTGGATCTGCTTCGGGATGACGTTGACAGGTCATCTGAAGCTTGAAGGACTCAGCCAGAAGTTCGGCTTTGTCCACATCGGAGACGGCGACAGCGCCATCTGCATCCGATTTTAGCGGTGGAATAATCCTCCTGGATTTTCCCGCCAAAGACCTCGCCAGACGCCAGATCTGCCTGGAGTTCGATGAGTCCAGAGAGGAGAGCAGGTTACCCCACTTTACTTCTCTGAAAGACTTCATCGCTTGCCTGGCTTCTCTGGTCGCCTGGTTTGCCCGCCTTTTATCCTCGGGATCGAGGGTGGATCTGGCCCTTCTCAACAGGCGATTTCTCGCTCGGAGAAGGTTTTTCAGATCCAGCGGGAGGTCTGTGGTTAGCCTGGACTGGTTGGCTGGCCGTGGCTCCGAAGCGCTGTTGTAGGCCTGCTGAATGTCCTTGGACAGCTTGCTGACTGCAAGCTCGAGTTGCCTGGGGTCGTTGATCGTCGGTATGGGATCTGTAAGATGAAGAAGATTATTATATTTTACCCAATCCGTGATTTTAATTGGGGGCCTGAAGGGGGCGTCCAGTAGGTGGTTGTCACCCATCTCGAGCAGGACTGGCAGGTGGTCGGAGTCCAGCTCGTGGATAACTCTCGTAGCTGTGGCTCTTCTGGAGTCTTTCACCAGAAAGAAGTCGATGACGGATCCGGTGTGCTGAGGAACTCCGGCGGCGTAGTGTGTTGGTTCGTCTGGATAAGCGATGTTGAATCCCCAGGTGTCGCAGATGTTTTTGAGTTCGCGTCCACGAGTGTTTGTGGACTGGCAGCCCCAATCTTCGTGGTGTGCATTGAAGTCTCCGCCGATGATTTTGGCGGAGGTTCCCTGCGCCAACTTTTCGTAGTCGTCTGGAGCGATGGTGTCCTGATTTCGCTGGTAGACTGAAGCGAGAATCAGGTTGCTTTGGTCTTCGAGCTCAATGGCGATTTGGGTGATTTCCAGACTGACCATGGCCGGAGGGAGCAATTCATGGTGGCGGATGCTGCTCTTTATCAGGATCGCAGTGCCGCCGCCTGGGCCGGTTTTTCTATCGTTCCGATAGATGGTGTAGTTGGGGATGCTGAATCTAGAGGAGGCTTTTAGGAACGTCTCCTGAAGGAGGGCGACGTCGATGTTGTAGGACGTCAGTGTGTCGGCAAGATCCTCCTTCTTGTCGCGCACTGAACTAGCGTTCCATGAGATTATCTTCAGCGTCCTGGGTCTAGTGGCCATTGCTGGGTTGCAGTGCATGGAGGAAATGAGTCATCAAGTCACTCATCTGCTTGTGTTGTTGTTCAAGCAGCTGCTTGAACATTTGTTGGAATGAGTTGAGGTCGACTGCCGGGGGAGCCGAGTTCATCTTCTGTGTTCCCCATACGTGAGTCGGTGGGGGGATCTTTGCGGGGGTCTTCTTTGGCGGCGGTGGTTGTTGATGGGTGGCCTCTGATGTGACTTGTTGGCCTTTGGTCGGGCGACGTGGACACCCGGAGTAGTTTGCAGTGTGTGGCCCCCTGGCAGTTACTGCATTTGGCTGGAGTTTTCTTGCTTTTTTGACAATCTTTGGTGTTGTGCTGACCGGCACACTTCACGCAGATGGATGGTGCGTGGCATTGTTTCGCTGTGTGCCCGTACAGTTGGCAGTTAAAGCACTGCACGGGTTTTCCATTGGATTTCTGGGCTTCAACCCTGATTGATTGCCTCATGAATCTTGTAATATTGAAGATTTCGTGCTGCTCTCTGGGCACGACAACCTGTACGATTGCTATGGGGATAGGTTTCTTTCTCCTGTCCTTGGCTGGTCTTGTCCATCTTTCGACGTGGATGGGGGTGAAATTTAGTTTCGCCAGCTCGGCGCGGATTTCGTCGTTTCCGATGGTTTCAACTATGCCGCGGAGTAAAACTCGGAGGCCTCTTTCTTCTGGCGCGCAGAAGGTATGATAAGGGTAGTTCTTGGCATCGAATAGTTTGGTTATCTTCCTGTAGTCAATTTCTGCCTCGGGGTGGAATGCTGCCCCCTCGGGTTTGTTTGTGATGTGAAATTTCACACCGTCTTTTGCCAGTAAACTGGAGGCTTCAGAATAAACGGTCTTGCTCCGCAGGACGATTGGTCTCGATTTAAATCTTCGGCCGCCGTTTGGCTGGTCGGCGGATACGGACGCGGGAGGCACGGCTGGACGAGCGAATTGCTCGGGGCCGGGATTGTTTCTCTTCGCGGGCGCGGAATTACTCACTGACACTTCACTCGCGGCACTGGTTGACGGCGCGGGGTCGGATTCGTTTTTAGACGCGGGTGCGGCACTAGTACGCGGCGCGTCGGTATCGGACGGGGATGGTGCGTAGGTGTTTCCACTGGCACCTGCTGCTGAAGGTTTTTTCGTCGGTGGATTGTTGGCCGGCGATGGTTGGCTTGTTTTCCTCTTCTTCGAGGATCTGTGCCTGACAGTGGTGAAACCAATGTCGTCGGCACTTTTGTCTAAGGGCGAGAGCGTGCAATCCATCGCTGCGGACGAGGCTGCTGAATTGCTGCGGCTGCGGCTTTCCGTTTGCGGGGCTTGGCTTGAGGTGGACCGGCTGCGGCTGGTGTCCTCGGCGGGCTGGTTTTGTTTCCTTGTTTCCATTATTATTGCATTCAGTTTGGCGTTTTCTTCCTTCAGGTGCATGATCATGGCTTTTTTGTTCCGAGAATTCTTTCATCAGCTGGTTGTGCTCTTCGACGGTAAAACGTAACTTTTACGTTTACATCGGAGGGTTCGGCGGCGTCGGGTTGTCTCGCCATGGTGGCGTCTGGCTGTGACGACATGGCAGCTGTTGTCGGCAGTCTTTGGCTTGTCGGCTACCTGACTGTGGAAACGGGTCCCCACAGCATCGGTGCCGGCGGCGTCGGAC
>JARFXV010002446.1:0-106728 GCA_031761425.1 Cosmopolites sordidus
ATTTCCTACTCTTTTAATTGTGCCAGAAATACCGCGGATATAAGGAATTGTGAAGTTAATTGTTTGAGAGTTATTATTATTGTTATTAATGACTTGTCTGTTTTGTCTAGTATCAAAATGTGGCAAATTCTATATAGGTGAGACATCTAGACCGTTAGATGTTAGAGTAAAAGAGGATGTTAGAGAAAAAACCTTCTTAGAAAGGGCGATTTTAATAAATCTAGAATTTGTCAACAGGTATGGGAATCGGGTCATAAAATCAATTGGAATAATTCCAAAACGGTATTAAAATAATCGGTAACAAAATTCTTTACATATGAACAGGTATTTTTGATATTTTTTGAGTTTTAGATAGTGGCAAAAACCCAAATAAAGGAAAAAAATATATGTACACGCCACAATCATTCAAATGTTGCTTCGACTAGGTTAGATAAACCCCACGAGAAAGGAAGTTGGCCACAAAAATTATTTTAGTGTGTATATGTATCATTTAAAACCAAAAAAAAATCATTTAAAACCAAAATAGTATTCTGTACGCGAATATTACTGTATGAAGGAAATTAGAAATATACCAGAATATTTTCGAAGTGTTAGGGCAAAATAAGTTGAAACAGTGCCAGACTTGCATAGACTTAAATAGTGGATTTGAATATTTAATTTAATAAAACAATGAATCATGTGTACCTTAAGGTATTTCCAGGTGGTATAGTAGAATCAGAGCATTTACTATTGTCAGAAATGTGAAGCCTCGGCAACCAGATATTCACTCAAACTAACAAATATTTTTGGTTGATGATCAATAATCATCATCAACCGGTATCAATCCACTGCAGGATGAAAACCTCTTGTTCTTAAAGTGTTACTGGAAGTTTTTGAACTGACTGTGATGTGAGTGTCCAGGTCTCCCTTTCGTATGTCATAACGGGCAGGACACACTGATCAAAGACTTTTCTTTTCAGGCAAAATGGTAGTTTGCTCTTAAACACTTTGTTGAGCCTGCCAGCCACATTTAACGCTTCGTTCCACCTCCCGGACGGTATCCCCTTCCATTCCAACCCTTTGCCCAAGATATATATATATATATATATATATATATATATATATATATATATATATATATATATATATATATAGTGATCCATAACTTCCAAATCCGTTTCTGAAAAAGTAATCCTTTTGTCCTCAGCAAACTTATTGATCATGACCTGACTCTTCTTCTGGTTTATTTTCAAGCCAAATGGTACCCCAGCCCTTTGCAGCTCTTGTACGTGTCTTTGCAGCTCCTTTGGGTCTTGTAAAAGAAGAACGATATCATCTGCGAATCTAAGATGATTTAAGTATACACCATTAATCCTTATTCCATCCATTCCCAATCCAGATTACGGAACACTTCCTCCAGGCAAGCTGAGAAAAGAAGAGGCGATATTGCCTCCCTTCCGTACGCCCCGCTCTACATTTATTCCAACCTCAAGATCGTGAAGGTGGAATGTCGCTGTAGCTTCATCATATATCGATCCTAGTAGATTTTCATAGGCTTTCTCTACACCTTGATTAAGCAATGCATCTATTATGGCCCGCTTTGAGATTGAATCAAATGCTTTTTCGTAATCGATAAAAGCCAAGCACAGTGGCATAGTGTATTCGTTGTGTCTTTTTAAAACCTGCTGTAGGACCTGGATGTGATCCATTGTACTGAATCTACTTCTGATTCCTGCTTGCTCCCTTGGTTGTGCGTCATTAAGTTTTCTTATTATTCTTTTGGATATTACCTGGGTGAAAACTTTGTTCACCACTGATAGGAGGTTTATTGGACGATAGTTCTTTAAATCTTCCCATGCTCCTTTCTTATGTAATATAATCACTTCTGCATTTTTCCATAAGCTGGGTGCTTCTTGTTGTTTGAGACATTTTGAGTATAATTTTGGTAGTGTTTTATGTAAAGTCCAACCACCAGCTTTTAACATCTCCACAGTGATACTATTCTTTCCTGGAGCCTTGCCATTTTTTATCGAGTCTATAGCCTTTATCACATCCTCCTTCAGGATATTCAGCACTTGTTCTTCAGTGGGCGTTGCTGTTCTTGCTTGATTCTGGTCCTCATATAACTTTGAATAAAATCTTCGGACAACCTCTAACATTTCCGTCCGTTCGCTGCATATTGTACCATCCTCAC
This sequence comes from Cosmopolites sordidus, assembly GCA_031761425.1. Taxonomy (NCBI): domain Eukaryota; kingdom Metazoa; phylum Arthropoda; class Insecta; order Coleoptera; family Curculionidae; genus Cosmopolites; species Cosmopolites sordidus. The sequence goes on from JARFXV010002446.1 coordinate 2,174, forward strand.
GCATTAAGGAAAACATTTGTGTCCTTTTCTTTCTTTGGTGTTTAGTGGTAAATCTCTTCAAGTTTAGTGTTTCACACCAAGGTTCCAATAGAAGAATTGAAAAAAACACTGTTAAATTTACATAATAAAACTTCCCCCAACTAGGATAATATGGATAATATATCACAGTAGATTGTAATATATAAACTTCATTAATAATCAATTCAGAATAAAAACAATCACTACTTAAAGTTATATACATATTTGTTTGATTGCTTTCATTGAAGTTTGCATTAATTTTAAAACCACACCGATTGTTCAAAACACCACACTAAACTCTATTAACAATATTAATTAAGGTTTTCAGTATTTTTAAAACGATGGGAATTTTACAACCACCACAAACCGTCTATTCTTCTTCTTCTTCTTGTCCTGGAGGTTAAGTTGACCCGAAGGCCCTGACTTGTATTCACTGAATTTTTTCGGACGTCACGACAATGTCGCTTGTTCGAAGGGTTTTAGCTGCCGTCCTTTAGGCATGGAGGTGATGACCGAAGAGGATGGTCATACTGGGGCAACGGCCGGCAATGAAGCTGCCGTGGCTCTGATTAGCGGATTGTCCGAAAGGGACGCCGTCGCTAGGAATTTGTCCAGCAGTCTGGACAGGAATGTCTGAATCTCTGGTGTGTCAGTTTCCCGATGGATTTGCGCATTCCTTACAAACCATGGGGCACCTACTAATGTGCGAAGAGCACGTGACTGGAACGATTGCAGAATTGCAATCGACGTTGGGGGGAGGTACGGGAACCAGGCCTGAGATCCGTAGGTGAGAACGGATCGGACCATGATTTTATACAGGGTTATTCGGATGTTCAGCGAGAGCTTACTTTTGCCGTTCATTAGGGGGTAAAGCAGACGAGCCATGGCTCTTGCTTTCCCGGTTACCTTCTTTAGGTGCGGCACCCACGTGAGGGCCAAACCGTCTATTGTGGTGGACAAACCACCACAATAGACTATTGATTTAGCAAATTTGCAAATTTGCAAATATAAATAATTCATCTGGCTGCTAACTAACTCTAATGCATGACCTGCCAGAGATTTCCCAAATAAGAGAAGGCACCTAAATAATTTTTTTTTGAGTGGAAAACTTTTATAGGCGCAGTGTGGGACTCTCCCATTAAGGTCTACCCACTAGAAAACCACTATGTACCACAACATATCCTGGAACTACTGTCAGCCTACCATCAGTCTTCAATGCCTATAATAAATTTCTAATCGATGTTCAAACATACCCTATCAAATGAATATTTTCAATCAATAGATGAAATGTAGTAAAATCCTTAAAAACATTAAATATTTTAACTGTGTGTTGAATAGAAATAATCAATTTTCTTTACTTTTTGTTTGGATAGTAAGTTTGTTTTTCTATTTCTCTATTTTTGTATACTCCTACAGATGTTTGTTTTGATTCCTTGCAAAAGCTGATTTTCTAGTCCTTAATTTAACTAGTTGATGTTTATTCAACTGTTCGCACAAATTTCAGTTCTCTTCGACCATCTACAAATTAGATTATCCTGTAAGACTTTCATAAGTATAAGAATTTTCATATAGGATTACCTTCCAACTTGGTAGTCGAATTTCGTTCTTATCTAGTCGCGCTTTCTTGAATATTATTATTCAGATCCTACAAAATAGACGCTCCTGCAGGGCTTTCTCATTGTTACTACCCTCGGTTGTGTTACTACATGTATATTATAAATTTGGCACGTTAATTTGTTTTCCATATATGAATTAAATATTATAAATAAAAGTTATGCAAAAAACAAAAGGAACCCGAAACTGATTTCAATCTGAACTTACCTTTGAGTCTCCATATCTTATGTAAAGATATATGAGTATAACGTCGAAAACAGCACCGAAAGCCTAAATACCAATTAAAAGCAAATATATTTTCAAATCGCTAGCAAACCAACAAATATAGTCAAAGATATAGGTTAAACCCATGTAACAATTCCTAAGATCGATAATTGTTTTATTTGCCCCAGACTCGGAACAAATTTTTCCGAGCTGACCCGATATTGGCGATATTGACCTGAAAAATAAAACGAATCTTGCGAGGAAAAATCAACACGCTAACAGAAGAAAAGTTGAAAAAGTTTTATCAGAATTACGTACCTTTACATTTTCGATGTGAGAAAGCTCAACATTTCGATATGAGGAAGCTCTTAACGCGCCTCAACTTCACTTCAGTGTATAGACACGTACAAGCGCGGCTTCTGAAAGAGTTTCTGTGACGATTCGTGGCTGCTGATAAAACCTGGATTCCTAACTATACATCAGAAATAAACAAACAGTTAAGAGAGTGGAATTTATGGACACTGTTTTCGGGAATTTACAAGGCATTATCTTCATCTGGTATTTGTAAAAGAAAAAGATAATCACTGCAAAGAGGTACGCTTTATCATTTAAATATCAAGAGGAGTTACCTCCTGATTTGAGTAAAAACGCCCGTATTTGGAGGAGATAAAAGCATTATCACATCAATGCATCCTCCCATTCGCATTACGAATTGATGCCGTCCCTCCCGACTTGACTCTCTCCAACTTTTTCTGCTTTCAGTTATAACGAAATAGCTGGCTGGATTATAATTAACAAAAAATGAAAGTATCTTCCCCGAAACAGACGACTATTTCACAGTAAATGTTTTGTTGCCTCATTGACAAACACGTTAATTATAATAAACATTATGTTAGTCAAAACTTGTTTAATGAACGGCTCTATATTCCGACTAGAAAATTCACCGATACACATATACATATTTAAATAATTTAAAATGCATTTATCGCAAGAGATGTGTTTCTGATTCAACTTTTCTCAAAGCGCATAAATTTAGTAAACAAACTTTTGAAGCATAAAATTATAGATTTGCGTTCAAGGCTAGTTTTAGCATTTTTTCTGTCGCCGTTGCAGAAGCAAAATAGTATGAAAATGAATGAAATGAGGAAATTACAATAAAGAAAATAAACGAGGCTATAAAGAAACTGAAAAATGGAAAAGCGTAAGGATTTGATAAAATTACAACAGAAATATTTTCAAAAATGGATAAACAAGGAATAGAAATATTAACAGAAATATATAGGCAGGTGTAGAAATAATAAAATTGATTGATACATATATATTTAAATAATTTAAAACGGGTTTATCGCAAGAGTTATGTGTTTCTGATTTAACTTTTCTCAAAGGCTCCTAAATTTAATGAACGAACTTTTATTGTTGATAAATATGCACTGTTATAGTTATAAAATTATAGATTTGCGTTTAAGGCTAGTTTAAATATTCTTTGAATCGCCGTTGAAAGAACAAATGAATATGAAACTTAATGCAATAAGGAAATTAGAAGAAAAGAAATAAACGAAAAGTGGAATAATTTGATAAAATTACAACAGAGATATTTTAAAAAATGGATGAACAAGGAATACAAATATTACTGGAAATATATAGGCAAGTGTGGAAATAATAAAATATACCAAAAGACTGGAAAATAGGACAAATAATTCACGTATAAACACAGCAGTGAAAAAATATGAAATAATTCTTGAACAAAAACAGAAAAATAATAGAACCAACATTAAAAAGTGGATTTAGGACATTTATAATACGGACATATCTAATATGGATATATTTGCAATAAAAGAAAATATAAATAGAACAGAAATAAGGGAAGAGAAGTATACTTTGCATTTTTGGATATGGAGTTCGGACTATTTGCATTTTCGGAATAATGTTTCTCTGGTAAATGTTTTTTGAAATAATTATGTCAAAGCTAATAAGTTTTTAAAGGATAATGAATGGAAACATTCGAAGGAAGATTATTATTAATGAAACAAAGGCATTTGCCTTGAAACCTCTGTTTGGTATTTCAGGACGATAGAAAATATAGCATAATAAATATATATATATATATATATATATATATATATATATATATATATATATATATATATATATATATATATATATATATATACCCCTCTAGTCCTTTCTCCGTGGATTATCTTTCAGTTCTCCGTCCACTTTGTTCCCGATCTCCTCGAAACTTCGCTCCCTGATGCAACGTTCCACATATGTATTTTGTTTCTGTACTTTTTTCTATCCTCAATCTCTGTCGGACCTATTTATGCCTTGCGCAGATCAGCTCTGACTTGTGTCATCCATGGTACTGTTGACTTGACTCCTTGTATGTATGTAAAAATTCTGTTGGTGAGTCTTGTCGGTGGGAGTCTACTGATATGTCCGTAGAATTTCAACCTTTCTTTTTTATATCCTCCGGTACGTTGGATATTCTCTCTGTGGTCTCTCGAGAATATAGTCTGTATCCTTCCTCTGTCAGTTTTGGGCCGAGCATTTTCCTCATAATTTTGCGTTTTTCTTTTAGTATGTTTTCTATGCCGCTTTTTGTATGAAGTGTAAGTGTCTCGCGTGCGTATAGTACTTCTGGTTTGATTACTGTGTTGTAGTGTGCTATTTTTGCGTGTGTGGATAGGCATGTCTTATTGTAGATATTGTGTGTCTGGCCGTATGCCCTCTTCATCTTCTGTGCTATCTTCTCTCCTCCTGTGGGTTCGAGGATTTCGCCCAGGCATTTGAAGTGAGTGACCCTATTTATTTCGCCGTATTTGGTGTTCAAATTTTGGACATCTAATTTTGAGCAGAAGAATTCGGTTTTTTGAAAAGAGATTTGTAGGCCGACTTTCTCTGCACATTCCTTGAGGACTTCGATCTGTTTGGTTGCCCTTTTTTCATTGCCTGCAAGTATGGCTAGGTCGTCTGCGAAGACCAGACATGATATTTCTATGTTGTTTTTGGATCGTCCGAGTCGTATTGGTTTCCAGTGTCCTTGATTTTTCAGTTATTTTTCCCATTCCATTATGACTTTGTCCAGGACCAGGTTGAAGAGAAGTGGGGATAATCCATCTCCTTGCTGTACTCCAGTTTTAATCAGGAAGGGTTCGGAAATTTCTCCAATAAATTTCACTTTAGAGGTTGTGTCAGTCAGTGTCTACTTGATCAATCGTAGTGTTTTGTGGTCGAGTCCTTGTTCTTCTAGGATGCTGAACAAAGATTTTCTGTCGATGCAATCGTATGCTTTCTTGAAGTCCACGAACGTGCAGATTCCTGGTAGCTTTGTATTTCAGCGTTCCTGATAGCTTTGTATTTCAGTATTGTTTTTAAGTTAAATATTTGCCAATTTTGTGTTCTAATTGTTCTTGTGTTTTCTGCAGAAGGCATGCTGAGAGGATTTGATAAGTGACTTGTAGTAAAGATATTCATCTGTAGTTGTTCATATCTGTTCTGTCTCCCCTCTTGTGCAGCGGGCGGACAAGAGCACATTTTCTATTTCCAAATGTTCGTGATAATTTGCGTTAGTTCCTGCAGTGAATTAGGTCCGAGGTTTTTCAATAGTTCCGCGGTGATACCATCTTCACCGGATGACCTGTTATTCTTTAGTTTGCGCATGTACCTGTGGATTTCTTCCTGCGTTGGTGATTCTGAGTGGGTATGGATACAATTTTCCTTGGGAAATCTTATGTCGCGTTCGGGGCAATTGAGGAGATCAGAGAAATAGTGTGCCAGCTCCTGACAATTCTCCTGATTGGTTAATGCTAATCTCCCATTCCGCTTTTTGAAGCAAAGATTTTGTGGTGCGTATCCACGGATTTCTCTTGCAATAATCCTATAAAAGTATCTCGTGTTATAATTGCGGAAATTCTTCTCTATAGAGTCTAGTTGGTCCTTCATTTCTCTTAATTTGCCTGATAACCTTTACGGTCTGTTTTCTAGTCACGTCAAAAAGCTGTTGACTTTCTTGGGATTTTTTAGTGTTGTATTCGTGAAATGCTCGTTTGCGTCACTGCAATGCACTTTCGCATTCCGAGTCCCACCAAGGGTATTTTATGTTTTTTTTTTCAATGGGATTAGTTTCTGTGCTTTTTGTGTAATTTTTTTGTGGAATTTTTTCCATGTATCTGCCTGTTCCTTTTCCCATTGCTCTGTTATGTAGGATTCTTTGATCTTTTTTGTGTCGAATATCAGTAGATGTGCTTTCTTGTGATGAATTGTCCTTGGGATGAACTTGACTCTGACTCGTGTTAGGTAGTGGCCTGAGTCAACGTTCGCGCCTCTGCGGACTTGGACATCTTGGATCTCTCTTTGTTGTGGGTATGAGATCGCAACGTGGTATATCTGGAATTGTCCAATATGTTGTATAGGCGATCTCCATGTCTTCTCTTTTGTGGAGATGTTGACCTAATGGTAAGGTTATTCTGTTGGCATAGTTCGATGAGTGTTGGCCATTCTTATTGGTAAATTTGTAAGGGGGAATTTGCCTACTCTTTTCTGATGTATTTTTTCTCTACCGATTTGTGCGTTAAAGTCGCTCAGTAACATTTTGACGTCAACCTTTGGGACCTTTGCCATTACCTTCTCTAGTTTGTAATAGAAATGTCTAGTCTCTGTAATAGAAATTGTCTAGTTTCTAATAGAAATATAGTTTAGCATAGCTTGAATTTGAAAAAGGCACTTTGTGTCGAAACAATTGTTATGTATACAATTTTATATATAATGTAAATTCTTAGATATTAATATTTGCCTTATTTATCAGAATTTGTATTCAAAATAGTCTCCTTACGTAACAATACAATGGTTTGCACGATCAGTTAGGTTGATGAATGAATTTTTGAGCTTGGCCAAAGACATGTTCTTCACGATGGCGGTCGAGGCCTTTTAAACGGCTTCCATGTCAGCATAACGCTGTCTTTTCATTGACAAATTAAGTTTTTCGAAGAGGTCGAAGTCGCAGGGAGTCATATCAGGCGAGTATGGTGAATGATTGATAGCAAAAATGCCATTTTTGGTCAAAAAATCTATGATGAGCGTCGAGCGAAGGGGCGGCACATTATCCTTCAACAAGCGCTAGCTGCTTTGTTAACGGTATTGTGGCCACGACGAATACGCGGCAAGAAACGCTTCATAACACCAAGATAAAAACAGCATTGATCGTTTGACCAGGTGGATTGAACCCCTTATGTACAATTCCCTTCGAATCGTGGAAAAAAACAACATTGTTTTAATTTTTTACTTCTCAGGACGACCTTTCTTTGGATTTGGCTCGCTCGGGTTCTTCCATTCTGCACTTTGACGCTTAGTTTCTGGATAATATTGAAAACACCACATATCACCACCAGTAACAATGTTGTAATTGAAGTTTTCATCCATTTTCGACGTTTAATCAAGCCCTTGCAATGTTGGATTCGGTGCAATTTTTGATCGGCAGTCAATTTGTGTGGAACAAAGCGTGAGTAAACTTTCCGGAGTCACAAATTATCGGTCAAAATGCAATGAATATAATTCTATTTCCATGTATCGCAACTAAAATTTTGGTTTTGTAATGGAGTCTATTACACTTATTTACTGACATACATATATGTATGTATGTATGCAAAAGCTCATTGCATGCAATACAGCAAAAACTCATCAGAGCAATAGCTCAAAAACTATGCCGTTTGGTATCTATGCTCCTGGGAGGGTTACCCCTGGCGGACGGGTGAAGACAGAGGCCTCAGACTAACACGATCCAAAATTTGCCAACCCGCATTAGACCAGCGTGGCAGATTACGGTCCATACCTTCAACATGGCATTTCAATATGACAGTACAACCTCAAATACGGCCCTCATTCCCCGGAGGGTAACGGCAGCGGGAAGACCTGCCCCAAGGCAGAGGGTGCTAAGAATCATCATTGGATTCTTCATCAATCGAAAGCTGAAGGACAGTGTAGTAAAATTTGAAAGTACATCTGACGGACTAGCCCAATGCGTTATTCAGCAGAATAAAAAGTTTAAGCTTCAAATCGTCCAAGTTTATGCACCACCTATAAGTCATAGGGACGAGAAAATTGAGGAATTTTATGATGATGTGGCCCAGCTTGTATACAAGGAGAAATGTAGATACAAAATTCTGATGGTAATTTTAATGCCAGAATTGGAACAACAAGAACTGACGAAAATGCAACTGGCCCATATGGAACTAGGGAGCGAGACAATAGAGGTGATAAATTGGTTGATTTTGCTGAAGGACAAGAACTATATATTATGAATTCGTTCTATAAGAAAAATATCACCAGAAAATGGACATGGAAAAGTCCATCTGGGCTCACAAGTGAAATCGATTACATCATGACCAACGATAAAACAATATTTACCAATTGTACTGTCCTTAACAATTGTAATGTTGGAAGTGTCCACCGAATGGTACGAGCAAAAGTTAGGATTGACTGTCGAAGAGAACGCGAAAGAATGGTAAGGTCAAAGAAGGGCAGAGTGGATTCTGGGAAATTGCTGAAGAGAGGAAACGATTTTGAGATTGCTTTGTCAAACCGGTTTGCTCTATTACAAGATTTGGAGGAGTTGAAAATATCAGTTCAATCTGAAAAAATGGCCAACAATGTTCTTCAAACGACTGCTTCAATAGCACCAGAAGAAAAATGTCTCAAACAGACAAAAATCTCTAGTGAAACCATTTAATGAAGAAACGGCGGACAATGAGAAATGCAGGTAGTCCTTTTGGCAGGCTCGAGTACACTGAGCTCTGCAAAACTATAAGAAAACGTATCAGGGAGAACACGCGCTGATTCAACATGCAGCTAGTGCAAAAAACCTGGAAAAAAACAAAGGAATTAGCAAGACTAAACAGAAGCTGAGGAACAAAAGAACGTAAATATATGCCTCAAGGCGTGAAGATGGAACAGTATGCAGGGCGCGTACGCAAATATTAGCGGTTGTCAGAAAATTTTATTCCCAGTTATATGGAGATCAGAATCAATCAAAAACAACAATATCCACGGAAGAACAAATGCCAGATATCCTAGTGGAGGAAGTAACAAATGCTATAGACTCGATGAAAAACGGCAAAGCTCCAGGAAAGGACAGTTTAACCGTCTAAATGCTAAAAGTTGATGTTCGGACATTACATAAAACCCTGGCAAAATTATACTCAAAATGCCTCAAAGAACAAAAGAGTAGCTGACTTATGGAAAAATGCAGAAGTGATACTTTTACATAAAAACGGAGCACAGGAGAATTTAAAGAACTACCGTTCAATATGCCTCCTATCAGTAATGTACAAAGTTTTCACTAACATAATTTCTAAATGAATATTAAAAAAACTGAATGACGCACAACCAAGAGAACAAGCAGGATTCAGAAGTGGATGCAGTACAATGGATCACATCCAGGTTGTACAGCAGGCCATAGAAAGGCACAACGAATACACCATGCCACTGCGCTTGGCTTTTATCGACTACGAAAAAGCATTTGGCTCCATCTCAAAATGCGATAATGAATGCACTGCTTAGCCAAGGGGTAGATAAAACATATGTAAACCTATTAGGATTGATATATGATGGAGCTACAGCCACAATTGACCTTGATGATCTTGAAGTGGGAATTAATGTAGAACGAGATGTACGGCAGGGTGACGCAATATCGCCTATTCTTTTCTCGACTGGCCTTGAAGAAGTATTCCGTAAACTGGATTGGAAACAGGATGGTGTATAGATCAATAGTGCAAATTTAAACCATCTTATATTTGCAGATGATATCGTTCTCCTTTCACAAGGCCCATAGGAGCTGTAAAGACACATACAAGAACTGCAAAGGGCTGGCGAACCATTTGGCTTAAAAATACACATAAAAAAGTGTCAGGTTATGTTCAACAACTTCGCTCAGAACATAAGAATTTCAGTTTTAGGCAGGGATTTGGAGATTGTGGACAGCTTTATATATCTTGGGCAGAGGATTTCAATGAAAGGGAATACCACCAGGGAGGTGGAACGGCGTGTTAAATGTGGCTGGCAGGCATTTGGCAGGCTCAACATTGTGTTTAAGAGCAGACTCCCACTTTGCCTGAAAAGAAAAGTCTTCGATTAGTGCGTTCTACCGGTGATGACATACGGAAGTGAAACCTGGACACTCACATCGCAATCAATTCAAAAACTTCGGGTAGCACAGAGGGGAATGGAAAGATGTATGCTTGGCATTACAAGACGACACAGAAAGTCCTGCGCATGGATCAGGGAACAAACGAATGTCTGTGACATCATTGGAAGGATAAAGCAATTGAAATGGAGATGGGCCGGCCATATAGCGAGGCGTTGGCATGACAGATGGACCAAGGCAATCCTGAAGTGGATACCGCTTGATCGCAAACGTCCGCGAAGAAGACCGAAATCACGATGGATTGATGACATCGTTAACTATATTGGACCAGAATGGCAGAGGGAAGCCCAGGACCGTGATAGTTTGAAACATGCATGTGTTTCGTGGCCTTCATCCTGCAGTGGATCGACACGGGCTGATGATATATATATATATATATATATATATATATATATATATATATATATATATATATATATATATACCAGCTCATTAAGCTGCAAATGGTTTAATTTCAAAAGCTTAAAAAAATTAAAAAGCTTTAATCAGAATCATTTTTTGGTCAGTTGATTTTTTTGTTTGCACTTGCAACAAGAGTTTAACAGTCACTACAAATATACGCGTACTACTACATTTATATCATTTGTAGTTTCTGAGCTAGGGTAGTTTTTTCCGACAAATGTTTTCGGTACGATAGAGTAAAAAAAATTCTTGCGGCTACAATAAACTAACAACAATTTAGCACTAATTTCATGTCTATTTTTCGTATTATTATCAATATTTACTGCCTTGAACAATATGCATTGTTTATCCTACATAATTACTGACAGTACAAAAAAATGATCTATACTACATTTATGAACATCGTTTGTAAGCAAAAAAATCGCGTATTTTTAGTGCGGTTTCTTGGGTGATGGAGCTATTCCTGACTAATTATAATTGTATTGTGCTTATAATTTTATGTACGTGTATGCCTTTTTTTGTTTACTGTATGCATGTACTTGTAGTGTTCTCTAAAATGCACATACAATACATACATAAATACCTCGGTATAAGCAATATAATAATATTGTTAAGTTAAACAATGTATAAAAATAGTTAAGAGTTGTCCAGTTTGTGGTTCAGAAAGTAAAATTAAAAAAAGCACACAAAGAATTGAGGTTTCGATCCCCATAAAGGGTGGAATATAACATCATTTAAATGTTCACCGCTGTTCGACATGTAACCGCTTACACGAACTCTATCCTTTTAATGACCTTTCCGCACCTTTCGGCTTGTATCTCGACCATGACTTGACAAAAGTTGGTTTTCAGCTGCTCAAGACTTTGAGGATTCTCAACGTAAACATGATATTTCCCGTAGCCCCACAAAAAGTCCAACACAGTCAAATAGCACGATTTAGGCAGCCTATTCACATCACCAAATCTCGAAATTACGCGGTCTGGGCACTTCTCGGTCAGTAAAGTCACACTTGTGGTCATGTTGGAACCACATATCGCTTAGATCGAAATCCTCAATTTTTGACCAAAAATAATCGGTTATCATACAGCTATAGCGTTCAGAATTGACGTTAACAGTCACTCCTTCTAGGTTTTCGAAGAAGTATGGACCAATGAAACCTCTAGACCATAACGCGCACCAAATAGTCTCCTTTTGAGGTTGCAATGCAACCTCCACAATCACTTGTGGGTTTTCAGAGCCCCGAATTCGGCATTTTTGCTTATTTACGTATCCGCCGAGCGAGAAATGAGCCTCATTGCTGAAGAAGATTTTGTTCGAAATATCAGGGGAATAATCAACTACCCAATCGGCGTATGCTCGGCCGGGTTCAATTCTTGTGTGAAATGAACTTTGTACGGATGGAGATGCTATATGTGCCGTAAGACAAACCCACAGACTGTGAATGTACAAGAATCGATGAATTTGGGTCTTCAGTCATACTTTCACTAAAAGCAGCAATATTCTCCATCGAGCGAGCGTTACATTATTGCATATGTCTTACCACATTCGTAACAGGCACAGTATTTTCACATTTCTCGACTGTGTTGGAAATTGTGCCCACAAAAGGACGATTATGGCGACCACATTCTGCTCGTAAGGCCCGAAAGGTGGCTTCGGTAGAATCATCATTATTGTAAAAACTTTTAACAATATCCAACGCGTTGTTCGCTGCATGTTGTAAACTGACCAAACCTTAAACCAACAAACCACTCTTTGAATGACATATAACTCTGACGGTTGTCTAAATACAAGACTATATTTTTCAAACCACGAAATGGATAACCCTGTAAAATCGTTTTTAAATTATCTGTTGTTAATAAAACCAAATAAATTGCTAAAAATAAAACAATTTCCCTGTCATATAAAATGGTATACAGTTTTTTTTTCTTAAATTTTTCAATATACTTTGAATTTGGTAGAAAATAGTAGTGTGTGTGCGTGTGAGAGATCAAACCGTCAAGTATCGGTTTGTATACAGTTACGACACGTTAAGGGAGCGTAGGTTTATGGTAATGAAGGAGCCACTCTCTAAGCATTTACCTCTGGGCTATACTACCTTAGAATGTAAAATGACTTGATGTAGGGCGAGCGCATTGCTAATGCAGTAAGTTGGGAAATTGGATATAGTCGAAAGGTTCAAAATTGACTTCTTGAGAAAGGTTAAGCATCAAAAAGCCAACAACGTGATTGTCCCACGAGGAAAACAAAAAAAGTACCTTACTGTAAGGTGTGAATAATGATTAGACGAGAAACAATAAATGATGCAACAATAAAAAAGTTTTACTTCATTTCCTGTTATATTGGGTCTTTAATGTAATTCCCTAACTTTTTTGACTACCTTTGATATTTATTTATCAAACAAGTAATACAGATTTAATTTGCGAAGTAATATCCCACACAATATATACACTCGTCACCGCTCATGAAGCTATCGAGTTTCAGATCAAAAACAACTTGAAGATTTTCATGTGATAAAGTCATTGGAGGTTTTTCGAGTTCCTCAAGATATCTGAATCAATCATACAGATTGACATTCAACTTTAAGATGACCCATTTAGTAAACATTTTAAAATGATACAATTGGCATTTTTGTTTCCATAAAAAATAGTATTGCCTTTTTTTGCAAAAGAAACTTATTTAAAAAAAACTGACCCCAAAGGCAATGTGTGTGAATAAAATTAATAATTGGTGTATTATTTTATTAAGATGAAATTTAATCACAATGACATGAAAGGAATTATTGTAACACTTTTATTCATTAAATTTTTTTCTTTAAACTGAAGCAAATACTCAAATCGTTTGCCTGCGGCACGAATACATGTTCTGCATCGCCTCAGAAAAAATCTTTTCATCACTTTTGCGAATCGCCCTGCATTTATTTGTTCTGCTGTTTCAAAAATTCTATGACACAGCTCTGGTAGATTTTGTATAGGTTTTAAATACATTTTTTCTTTCATGCCATCATCCCCCAGTAAAAGAAATCAAGGGGTTTAGGTTCGGAGAAAGAGGAGGCCACTCAATTGAACCAAGGCCCAATCTACCGTGGTTTAGGCCGTGGTTGAATTACTGTTGTGAATAAAACCTGAAAAATTAATTGCAGACTCGATGCCGTTCGAAAAGCATTTAAGACACTGCGTTCCTTCCGCTTTTCAACTAAAAAAAAAATGCGAAAGCTCAGGGCATGATTTGTGCGGCTTTTGTACAGTACATGCAGTTTATTGACCACCCCAAGCCAGTTCTAAACTTTTACATAAGCATGGAAAAAATTCAAAAAAGATTCTTTAGGCCCCCTATAAATTCACAGCCGAGAATAAGACTACACGTTTTGATATTGTTGTGTTATTGCTTTTCATGTTCATTAAAAATAACTTCCTGTATAACACTGTGACCTATGATGCACATTGAATCCTCTACGGTAATCCAGAGAGGTAAACATCGTAGATTAATACTGGTGAGTAATAAACGGGTATCGCAATATATACCGTGTATACCTAATATATACAGTGTAAACCTAATATATACCAGGTGTCCCATTAAGGATGGATCGCGGTCGTATCTTGAAAACTATTTATCCCACAGCTTTGGGGAAAAAAAAATTGTACTAAAAATAATCATGAGAAATTCACCAAAAATATTTTTAAGCTTCTTAGACGACCGCAAGAGGGCGTGGCGAGCTAAACATTTTTAAAAATCATTTTTTTTTTGTGTATTTTCAAGTGTTAACCGAGTAAGAAAAATTCTCAGTTATAATTAGCAAACTGTCTACTACAACTCTGTTTTATGACATTTTGTCGTAATTTCACGAATAGAGGGGCGGGGGGAGTTTTACTTATTGAGATAAAAAGTCGTCTAATGTCCGTTTGCCTTAACCGATTTTCCTCAATTTGGATTCATTTAAAAGGCAATTGCTGGGACAATTAGATAATCTGGGAGATAAATTATTTAGTTTATAAATGAAACCGCGAGGTGTCGTTACATTCAACAATAGTTTTTTTGAAGTTTTGTTCAGTTTTTTCAAATGGAATGGTACATCTTTTATTACACGGCTAGAAAGGTAATTTAAAGAGGAATCAACCAGTGAAAACCAGAAATCGAATCTCTGACATGTCAAGAGATATTTCGATTTTTCTGAAAAAATCAGTTATTATTTCACTACTACCTGCATTAAGTTAAAAAAATATTAACGTAATGTTTGCCTTCCTTCACACTATACCCAGGCTTAGGACTGGTCCAAATTCTTCGTACCATATTAATTTGGAGCGTTTTAAAGGCCAACGGGCCAACAACGAAGATAATAATAATAACAACAGTCAAATAAAATTTACAGCACAACAGTCTAATAATTAACAGAATCTGAACTTTAACGCCTTTCTAAATGTTCAAAATGCCTTCCATCCTTAGAAATACAAAGATTTATTCTTCGACGAGTACTAAAAACGGCAGCTTCAATTTCCGCTCTTGAAATACTGGTTATTGAATTTTGAATTCTTTCAATCATGTTTTCTCGCGTGGAAGGACGAGTTTGAAAAACAAGGTCTTTTAGTCTTCCCCATAAGTAAAAATCGAGGACTGTCAAATCCGGTGAACGCACCGGCCACGAAAATAAACTACCCCGTCCTATCCAACGATTTGGAAACGAAGCATCCAAGAAGTTTCGAACCACCTGCGAGAAGTGGGCAGGTTTAAATATGTTTCACTATTCAAATGTCTAATAAAAATAAAGGGACCAATAATTTTGTCTCCCAAAACACCACACCATACGTTCACACTCCATCTATTTTGGTGGTTGATTTCTGTGGTGAAGGCATTTTCAACATTTAGAAAGGCGTTAAAGTTCAGATTCTGTTAATTATTAGACTGTTGTGCTGTTAATTTTATTTGACTGTTGTTATTATTACTGTCTTCGTTGTTGGCCCGTTGGCCTTTAAACACGCTCCAAATTAATATGGCACGAAGAATTTGGACCAGTCTTAAGCCTGGGTAAAGTGTGAAAGAAGGCAAACATTAGGTTAATATTTTTTTTACTTAATGCAGGTAGTAGTGAAATAATAACTGATTTTTTCAGAAAAATCGAAATATCTCTTGACATGTCAGGGATATCGATTTCGGGTTTTCACTGGATGATTCCTCTTTAAATTACCTTTCTAGCCATGTAATAAAAGCTATACCATTCTATTTGAAAAAACTGAACAAAACTTGAAAAAACTATTGTTGAATGTAACGCCACCTCGCGGTTTCATTTATAAACTAAAAAAATTATCTCCCAGATTATCTGATTGTCCCAGCAATTGCCTTTTAAATGAATCCAAATTGAGGAAAATCGGTTAAGGCAAACGGACATTAGACGACTTTTTACCTCAATAGGTAAAACTCCGCCCCCGCCCCTCTATTCGTGAAATTACGACAAAATATCATAAAACAAAGTTGTAGGAGACAGTTTGCTAATTATAACTGGGAATTTTTCTTACTCGGTTAACACTTGAAAATGCACAAAAAAAATTATTTTTAAAAATGTTTAGCTCGTCACACCCTCTTGCGGTCGTTTTAGAAGCTTAAAAATATTTTTGGTGAATTTCTCATGATCATTTTTAGTACAATTTTTTTTCCCAAAGCTGTAGAATAAATAGTTTTCAAGATACGGCCGCGATCTATCCTTAATGGGACACCTGGTACAGTGTGTCGCATTTAAGATGAAGACACCCCCACATTTTCGCTATTTGAAGGAATACAAATTTGAATTTTTGCACAGTCAGACAGATTGATGGGTGATGTTTTTTAAGATACTTAACTGAAATCTAAACTTTTAACCAAGCCTACTACGAATTCACAAATAGGGTCAATTATCGATATTTTGTTCGCGTTAGATATATCGAAAAAAGTTATTAGAAAAAGTTGTTTAGGATGTTATTCTAACCATATTTGGGCCTATACACAAAATTATTACAACAGAATCGTAAAAGAATCGAAAAATGTATTCGAATAGACGGAGGACTAGTTGTGAGAGATCACATTTGATAGTTAATTATTTGTATTATGAAAATTATTGTTATATACTATATACTTTTTCCTAAATTTGATCAATTACCAAAAATTGTTTTCCAATAATAATAAAATAATTATTCCTTTGTAACTGCTATTTAGTTTACTACTTGAATATATGACACTATTGACAATGTGTCAAGTTTTTACTCACCATGGCACACTTATTATCAAATTAAACAAATAAACTTGTAATAATTTTGTGTATAGACCAAAATAATGAAAAAATAAAAAATGCGAATTTTATCATGAAACTGGGTATATGGGGTTAAAATAATATTCCGAACAACTTTTTCTAATAATCTTTTTCGATATCTCAAACTCGAAGCAAAATATTCAGGATTGACCTTGTTTGTGAATTCGAAGTAGGCTGAGTTTAAAATTCAAGTTTCAGTTGAGTAGTTGAGTATCTTAAAAAATGTAACCCATCCACCTGTATGGCTGTGCAAAAATTGAAATCTGTATTCCTTCAAATAGCGGATATATGGGGGTGTCTTCATCTTAAATGCAACAGGTATATATATATATATATATATATATATATATATATATATATATATATATATATATATATATATATATATATATATATATATGTATATACGAAGAGTTCATTCTTTGATATAATACGGGGTCTATACGGGTTATATATAATACGGGGTCGCTGTATGTGGAGAAAAAAACAATATCATTGATTTTGACTGTATATATTTTTCGTAGAAACGTTTGTTCCTACGCGAGTGTTGTTCTATATTTTCTGTTTGTTTTATTATAAATATATTTTAACATTTTGACTGAATTTTAAACATTCTGTTATTCCTCTTGAAGAAGGTAAAAAAAATCTGACTTAATATATTGAGGGTTATCAAAGAATGAAATCTTAGTATTAATTTATAAGAACGGACCCGAGATTCTACTTCTCTACTATTTACACTGAATTCAACTGGTCACGAAACTTTACACTCGGAGTGCGGAGAATGGACGATGTGGTGGAAAGTGACCACCGAATGGTACGAGCAAAAGTTAGGATTAACTGTCGAAGAGAGGGCGAAAAAGTGGTAAGGTCAAAGAAAGCCAAAGTGGATTCTGGGATATTGCTGGAGAGGGCTAACGATTTTGAGATTGCTTTGACGAACAGCTTTGCTGTGTTACAAGATCTGAAGGAGATGGAAATATCAGTTCAATATCAAGAAATCACCAACAATGTGCTTCAAACGGCTGCTTCAATAGCATCAGAAGAAAAAGGTTTTAAACAGACAAAAATCTCTAGTGAGATATTAATTTAATAAAGAAACGACGGACAATGAGAAATGCAGGGAGTCCTTTTGGCAGGGTCGAGTACACTGAACTCTGCAAAGCTATAAGAAAACGTATCAGAGAGGACACGCGCCGATTCAACATGCAGCTAGTGCAAAAAACCCTGGAAGAAAACAAAGGAATAAATAAGGCTAGGCAGAAGCTGAGGAAGAAAAGAACGCAAATTTATGCCTTAATGCGTGAGGATGGCAGAGTGTGCAGGGCGCGTACGCAAATGTTAGAGGTTGTTAGAAAATTTTATTCCCAGTTATATGAAGATCAGAACTAATCAAAGACAACAATACCCACGGAAGAACAAATGCCAGATATGCTAGTGGAGGAAGTAACAAATGCTATAGAATCGATGAAAAATGGCAAGGCTCCAGGAAAGGATAATATAACTGTCGAAATGCTAGAAGCTGGTGGTCGGACGTTACATAAAATACTGCCAAGATTATACTCAAAAAGTCTCAATGAACAGGAAGTTCCTGACTTATGAAAAAAATGCAGAAGTGATTCTTTTGCATAAAAAAGGATCAGAGAAAGATTTAAAGAACTACCGTCCAATAAGCCTCCTATCAGTAATGTACAAACTTTTCACTAAGATAATTTCTAAAAGAATATTAAAAAAACTGAATGACGCACAACCAAGAGAACAGGCAGCATTCAGAAGTGGATTCAGTACAATTGATTACAGTACATTAGGATCGATATATGATGGAGCCACAGCGCCAATTCACCTTGATGATCTTGAAGTGGGAATTAATGTAGAACGAGGTGTACGGCACGGCGACGCAATATCGCCTATTCTTTTCTCTTCTGGCCTTGAAGAAGTATTCCGTAAACTGGATTGGGAACAGGATGGTGTAAAGATCAATGGTGCAAACTTCAACCATCTCAGATTTGCGAATGATATCGTTCTCCTATCATAAGACCCAGAGGAGCTGCAAAGACGTATATAAGAGCTGCAAAGGGCTGGCGAACCATTTGGCTTAAAAATAAACCTGGAAAAGAGCCAGGTTATGTTCAACAACTTCGCTCAGTACAGAAGAATTTCAGTTTCAGGAAGGGATTTGGAGAATGTGGACCACTTTATATATTTTGGGCAGAGTATTTCAATTGAGGGGGATACCGCCCGGGAGGTGATACGACTTGTAAAATGTGGCTGGCAGACATTTGGCAGGCTCAACATAGTGTCCAAGAGCAGGCTTCCACTTTGCCTGAAAAGAAAAGTCTTCGATCAGTGCGTCCTAGCCGTTATGACACACGGAAGTGAAACCTGGACCATCACATCGCAATCAATTCAAAAAACTTCGGGTAACACAGAGGGGAATGGAAAGATGTATGGTTGGCATTACAAGACGAGACAGAAAGCCCTGGGCATGGATCAGGGAACAAACAAGTCTGTGGCATCATTGGAAGAGTAAATCAATTGAAATGGAGATGGAATGGCAGGCCATAAAGCGAGGTGATGGGACGACAGATGGACCGAGGCAATCCTGGAGTGGATACCGTTCGATCGCAAATGTTGCGATGAACTGATGACATCGTTAAGTATATTGGACCTGAGTGGCAGATGAAGGCCCAGGACCGTGAAAGTTGGAAGCATGCTGAAAAGGCCTTCATCCTGCAGGGGGTCGAATGATGATATATATATATATATATATATATATATATATATATATATATATATATATATATATATATATATATATATGATATATATATATATATATATATATATATATATATATATATATATATATATATATATATATATATATATATATATATATATATATATATATATATATATATATATATATATATATATATATATATATATATATATATATATATATATATATATATATATATATATATATATATATATATATATATATATATATATATATATATATATATATATATATATATATATAACGGGTATTCCATTAAGAGGTTTCGAATGTTGGTAACGAATAAAAGAAACGTTTCATAACATACCTGAAAGTTATTTATGGCAGTGCGAAGCTGGATACTGTACAATTATACGTGGAATACAACATCCGTCAAATGACCGCCACGACTTCTCTGGCAGCTCATAATTCTTTTGTTGAAATTCTCGATTACTGCTGAACGCGTTTGCGGAGTTATGTCACTAATTATTCGCCTAATTTCTTCTTTCAACTGTTGAACGGTTTGCGGATTATTTTCGTAAGCTTTGCTCTTTACATAGCCCCACAAAAAATAGTCTAGCGGCGTCAAGTCGCATGACCTTGGTGGCCAATTTACGTCCCCATTCCGGGAGATCAGCCTCTTCTGTCCTTACAAAATTCAGCTAGCACAGGAGCTAAACCCAACCGACCATGGGCAACGCCCTGCATTTGCCAATTGGATCCTACAGATGAAGGCAAATAAAAATAATTTTTGCGATAAAATCATTTTCAGTGACGAGGCTCATTTCCACTTAAACGGTTACGTAAATAAACAAAATTGTCGCATCTGAGGCAATGAAAATCCTGGAGAAATCCACGAAATCCCGATGCATGCTCAACGTGTCACAGTTTGGTGCGGTTTTTGGGCTGAGGGTATCATTGGACCGTATTTTTTTGAAGATGAAGATGAACGAGCTGTTACAGTAAACGGAGAACGATACCGAACGATGATTGATGTTTTTTATGCGATCAAATAATGGACATGGATTTAGAGAATATGTGGTTCCAACAAGATGGTGCGACATGTCATACAGCACGTGAAACATTGACTTTATTGCGTACACAGTTTGGAGGGAGGCTGATCTCCCAGAATGGGGACGTAAATTGGCCACCAAAGTCATCCGACTTGACGCCGCTAGACTATTTTTTGTGGGGCTATGTGAAGAGCAAAGCTTACGAAAATAATCCGCAAACTGTTCAACAGTTGAAAGAAGAAATTAGGCGAATAATTCGTGACATAACTACGCAAGTGTGTTCAGCAGTAATCGAGAGTTTCAACAAAAGAATTGTGAGCTGCCAGAGAAGTCGTGGCGGTCATTTGACAGATGTTGTATTCCACGTATAATTGTACACTATCCAGCTTCGCACTGCCATAAATAACTTTCAGGTATGTTATGAAACGTTTCTTTTATTTGTTACCAACATTCGAAACCTCTTAATGGAATACCCTTTATATGTATATCTATGTATATCTAATAAATTTTATTTTCAAAAGCATAGGTATTACAAAATTTTAAAGAAATAACAATTTAATATTATCAGGATATTTATTAATAAAATTATTTTTTGCGAGCTTTCTGTTCCGCAAAAGTATCAATACTTCGCGTGGTGGACCACGCGAAGTACAGTTAGAGGCGTTTGTTGTTCATTCTTTTGCTATGAGCTATTTCATCAGACCAAGTTGTCCAGTCGTCCTACATTTCCTTCGACAACCTTCGAAACGTCAACCTTGTGTCCGAAACAGCCTCTGTCCTGCATTTCCCTTTATGTAATATCTGCTGATCTTAGGTCCTCTTTAATTGCAGCATTCCATTTAATTATTTCTACTTTAGCTCTACTCCTATTTTCATAAAATTTTACTATTTGTCTAGTTAGCCTACTACTATCCGTTTTATGTGTCCGTAAAACTTAAGTCTTCTTTTTCTCATAACGCTATGTATATCTGTGTATTGTTTGATTTCTTGGTTTTCTCGAAGTCGGTATGTTGTTCTATTTATTTGTTTGGGGCCTAGGATTTTTCTTATTCTGGCTTAATAAGTGTATTGTAATGTCTCAGTTTTGTGTTTTTAGATAGGCATTTTTTGTTTTATATATATATTTGTTTTATATATATATATATATATATATATATATATATATATATATATATATATATATATATATATATATATATACAGATATATACAGAAAAATGGAAAATGAATCTAAATTTCTTTTGAATGTTGCTTGAATGATCTTTGCCACTGCGGTATTCTTCGAAATATCCCTAAAGAGAATCGAAGGTTTCATTTTTTTTTGATATCTGGAACAAAAGGTTCAATTTAAAATTTAAACTTACAAAAGTCTAGAATTTCAATAGAAAAACAAAAATCAAAAGCGTCATGCCGAATGCCATCAAAAGCTGGCAGATAGCAATCCTGTCGCGAGACAATTTAAACTCTCCCGTCTAACCTTACCAATATCATGTCGACACCCGTCCGGGCATTTGTTGGATTTAGGGCCTGAAAAATGCAGGCAATGTTATTGATAAAAAAAGAATCTACTGGTAATTTTATTTACACTCTCCTGTATTGTTGCCTTGTCCGGAAAATTCATAAGGATTATTTATTAGTTCCTATTTGAACGTTTGTAAACAAAAATATGTGTTTTAGTAACTATCTACTAGTACTACCTTTTAGTAACTACAAATGAACAAAAAGTTACAACGACACATGAGAATATACGAAGAATACGATCTAGACCTAAGAATAGAAGATGTCATATCCATTAAATCACGGTTAGGAAATTGATTAAGTTTGGGCATTTTTTACAAACAAATACAAATTTAATGCCAACTCAAGATTGGAGAAACTTGTTTCCATCTACGTTTAATAGGACAGACAGAAAACAATGACTGTTGCCATCGAGACGTAATAATTTGTACACAACTTTCAAGGCACACTTTGTGAATTGGATATTTTTCAGCCATCGACAAGATGTGCAATGGAATATTCGAACACGAATATCTCGAAAACGGCGTGATATATCGATATTGACCAAGGGTACCTTTTTTACGTGGGAATTATGAGTCTCTATTTTGAAGTCAAGATATTCCCAGTTTTATTAGGTAAACAAATATGAGCGAGTTAATTCCTCACAAAGCAGGTAGCAAGCGCTCTCTAGGAACTAAGCTTAAACTAGTACCAAATTTGGATTTGTCACATTTGAAAACACAACTGACCTGATTTTGAACCTGATATCTTAACCGTTTTTCTTATCTCAATTTTTCAAAAATTGGGTTTCTCTTTCAAGACCCTGTATCGTTTTAATAACTTACATTTGCCAACACATTTAATAATAATAATTTCTATAAAATTACCCCCCAGATTATTAATTCTTTAATGTGCCTGATGGGGAAGTAGAAAACGAATCTTTTTGTCGGCCAACAATGCATTGCTACTACAAATATCGAGAGGGGAATTTTTCAGGGAGATTCCCTTTCTCCAATTTGGTTCTGTCTAGCATTGAACCCTTTGTCCACACTACTCAATAACAGCAATATTGGATATAAACTTAACATGAGGAATCCAAGAAAGTTCTCTCATCTACTATATATGGATCACCTTAAATTATATGGAGAAACTAGAGAAAAATTAAACTCACTGTTAAAAACGGTTGAAACATTCAGTAGGGATATCAGAATGTCATTCGGACTGGACAAATGTTCTACCATTAGTATACAGAAGGGAAAGGTTCAGAGTCAACATTCAACACTTTGTAACATACAACAACTAGCACCAGAAGAATCCTAGAAATATTTAGGAATACCCCAAAAGCATAAACTTGATCATAACAAGTTAAAGAAGGACTTTTCCACTCTATACCAAAAGAGACTTACAAAACTTTTAAACACCAAACTGAACAGTGGAAACCTCATTAGAGTGGCAGTGCCAACTCTGACATATTCTTTTGATATTGTTAAATGGTCAGAAACTAACCTTGATGAACTTGATAGGTTGACACGCCGAACATTAACAAAGTTCCGATGCCTGCATCCAAACTCTTCTATGAAAAGACTATATATATCCCAAGAAAGTTGGGGGGTAGAGGCCTTGTAAACGTAAAAAATCTCTGTCTCAATCAAGAAAATAGAATGAGAAAACACTTCATTGATTCAAACAGTACGTTAATGAAATTGGTTGCAAATGAGGACCGGGGTTTCACCCCACTGAACCTAAATAAAAAAACTCGTATTGATAGCAGAACAACACTCACGGATTGCGTTCGAGACTGGAAAGGACAAACATTGCACGGAGGGTTTCCTAAGTCACTCAAAGATGACACCATTGACGAACAATTGTCTCTGAAGTGGCTGACCGATGGACTCTTGTACCCAGAAACAGAAGGTTTCGCGATATCTATTTAAGATAGGGTAACAAGAACAAAAAACTATGAAAAGCACATACTGCATTTGGACGTAGTCGATAAGTGCAGGAAATGCGGTACTTTGGGGGAAACAATTGAGCACCTTATTGGCGGTTGCCCGGCCCTTGCTCCTAATGCTTATTTAAGACGGCATAATCAGCTGGCAAAAATTATACATCAACAAATAGCAAAAAAATACTCGCTAATACATCACAGTGCCGCTATCTCACAACATTAGAAAAACTGAGATAGAAAAATCCACAAAGTATGAAAAACTGACATACGATTTGAAGAACCAGTGGAAACTGAGTAAGGTAGATGTAGTGCCCTTCGTTATATCCGCCGAAGACCTGATAAGTAACAGATTTTCAAAGAACCTCGAGAGCCTCGGTATCTCGAAATCGATTGCCATAGTGGGACAGAGTGCCGTGCTCTTGCAGACGTGTCACATTGTTCGTAAAATATTATGCTAGGGTGAGAGCAGCTGAATTGTTTTTTCATCTTGGCATTGGAATATCGGCCAGCATGAGCTGAGATTCTACAGTAAGGATAAGCAAAATAATAATAATAACACATTTTCGACAAAATGAGAGCATTCAGACAACTGGAACATTTATACAAGAGTGGAAAAATATGTCTCTACATGGTAGACACCCCCATGATATTGACCGTCATGAAGTCGACAAGAGTGCGTCGAACGCCTGGTTGACATGGGGAGGTCTTTTTGCGGAGACTGAAGGCTTTATGTGTGCAATTCAGGATCAGGGCGTGCACACTAAGAACTACCAAAAATATATCATTAAGGATGCACGTGTATCAAATGACACGTGTAGGAAATGCCGCGAAAAGCCTGAGACTATCCAACATATTGTAGGAGCATGTGGCAGAGTCTCCCAGACTCTCCCAATCTTCACCGTCATAATCAGGTGGCCAGTATAGTCCACCAGGAGCTTGCAACTCGTTATAACCTTATAACAGAGCGAATTCCTTATTATAAATACAACCCGGAGCGGTACTAAATTCAGCCGATTTCAGGCCGACTGAACCGTTCACTGTAATAGGCCCGATATTATATTGCTGGACAAAAAGAAAAAAACAGCATTCCTAATCGACATAGCTGTCCCAAACACACACAACATTCAAAAAACGGCTAACGAAAAAGTACAAAAATATACAGACCTCAAGTTAGAAATAAAACGGATATAGAAGTTGGACCAGGTCCATATTGTGCCATTGATAATTTCAACAACTGACATTATACCTAAGAATCTGAAAAATAACATCAAAATTTTGGGGCTAGAAGAAAATCTGTTTAATATAATGCAGAGGGCGGTAAACCTTAATACCACTCGAACATTTTTGGAAGAATGAAGTTGTTTTGGTTACGGCCCGCACTTTATTTAAAATCTAGCTTGGCTGGGATAAAGGATGAAATGAAAGAAATGATAATAACAATACAGCAAAATAAAAGCCAAAACCACAATTTGGATACATTAAAAGAAATCAGAGAAAAATTCTTCAGTAATATGGCATTTTACGAAGAAACTGACCTTAATAGACCTGTTATTCTGGTCTTGAAAAATATTCATAAAGCCAAGGAAATTGTATCGGGAATGAATCTAGTATTGAGGGAGTCCCTTAAAACAAATTCTGATATATATGACTCGCAGTTGGCATTGTATTGTTCAGCTGTTACTATAATAAAACTTAACGGACAACATACATATTATCCAGCACAGTAAGACAAGATCATCTTAAGCAAATCCCTCAGTGGAAGAGAAGATTGGAAAAAAAAACATAGAATATTTACGTAGCAAGGTAGATATAATGGAGGAATACTTGAAAGGCCAGCCATCTAGAAAAGTGATCGGAAAACTCAAAGCCATAGTCAAAAAGGCAAGAATATATATAAGAATCAAGGAACAAGTCATTTCATATATAGACTAATGTAGACAAACAGCAAAAGCCAAAGGAGCAAGGTTGCATAGATATAATGAGAATAAGAAAAGGAAGGAGCAAAACGCACAATTTTATAAAAATCAAAAACAGTTTTTTCGAGATCTTGAAACGAATGAACCTAGTAAATCTAATACGCAAAACATCGACCCAACAACATGTTACGAATTTTGGAAAACAACTTGGAAAGTATCGGAGGGGTACAACACATCAGCAGCCTGGATCTCAGATATCGAAAACCTGCAAGAAGGCTTACGGGAAATGAATTTGGCTGAATTTACAACACAAGAGGTCCGTAACGCCATAAGAAAAACCCAAAATTGGAGAACACCAGAGCCAGATAGAATCCAGAGTTTCTGGATCAAATATATAGATGCCATACATGACAATTTATCACGTTGCTTCAGTAAAGCACTAACTAACCCCGAATCTATTCCGCAATTTTTATCTGAGAATAATACATATTTACTATATATGAAAAATGACAAGATGCAGCTAAATAACTATCGACCTATAACTTGTCTTTCAGCACTGTATAACTTACTTACATCATTAGTAAACGAAAAATATATCATCGCTGTTTAGATAATAATATTCTAGAAGAAGAACAAAAAGGATGTGTAAGACAATCTGCGGGATGTAAGCACAAACTTACTATAGATGCAATTGCCCTGAAGCACGTCCAGAGAAAAAAGCGTATCCTTAAATTATGTTATATTGACTACAGTAAGGTCTTCGACTCTGTCCCTCATGATTGGATAGTTAAAGTTTTGGAAATTTACAAAATCTGCCCTAAAATCAGAGCAATGCTTACTCACTTAATGAAGTCTTGGAAGACGAATATATGGATATCGAGACAAAATGCTGGAAGAGTCAACGTTGAGAAGGGAATTTTCCAGGAAGACTCTTTGTCGCAGATGTGGTTTTGTCTGGCCTTAAATCCTATGTCCACGATTCTCAATCAGTCTGCAAGCAGGTTTAGGTTCCGGTTAACAAACAGCAGAAGGTTATCACATCTGTTATATATGGATGATCTAAAACTATACGCAGAGTCCCACAGCAAATTCCAATCGCTTATTAAACCCGTAAAAATATTCGGCGATGACATTAAGATGTCCCTTGGTCTAGATAAATGTTCTATCGTCAATATACAAAAAGGACATGTTAAAATCAGGAATCATTCTGTCAGATTCACTCATTGAAACCGGATGATACCTATCGGTATCTGGGAATGGAACAAAATCAAATGCTAAACCATATGACACTCAAACATGAGTTCCAAGATAAATACAAGAAAAGAACAATGAATCTTCTTAATACAAAACTTTCAGGGGGAATATATGTAAGGCAATCAACACATGGGCAGTACCGGTGTTAACATATTTATTTGGAGTGGTCAAGTGGTCAAACACAGAACTGGAAGAGCTAGATCGCATGACTAGACGACTTTTATCAAAATTCCGTTGTTTGCATACCAATTCTTCTGTGTTGAGATTATACATTCCCGAATATATGGAGGTAGAGGGCTTATTATTATCAGAGAATTGTGTCTTAGTCAGGAAAAGAAGCTTCGCCAACATTCTCTAAGTAGGAAATATCAACTTAGGACACTCGCAACTCGTTTTGGTCACAATTATACACCACTAAAACTGACCCATGCAAACTACACTATCGAAACAGGGGCAATACAAAACAACATACATCTCTGGGAACATAAATCAATCCACAGTAGATATATAGAATGATTAAATAGCAATACTATTGATAAGAAAGCTTCTCTGCTCTGGTTAGACGAGCATGAATTATATCCGGAAACTGAGGGTTTTGTTATTGCTATCCAGGATAAAGTCATGAAAACTAATAATTACAAGAAATATATCTTTAAAAAAAACACTGAAGATGTATGTCGAAAATGTGGCACTTAGGAAGGCATAATCAGCTTGCTAAAATAATCCACCAAAAACTGGCACTTAATCATAGTCTTTTACCAACATCTACTCCGTCGTATTATAAATACAATCCTCAAGCTATTCTGGAGTCTGACGATGTGCTGCTCTACTGGTATAGACCGATAATAACGGACAGGGCTGTCGACTACAATAGACCAGACATAGTCTTAATAAATAAAAAAGAAAAACCTGGAACAGTTATTGATATTGCCATACCACTGTCTCACAATATACATAAAACGGAGGTGGAAAAAGTTTCTAAGTATGAGAATCTTTCTTATGTTTTGAAGAACGTCTGGCAACTTGAAAAAGTCAACATCGAACTGAAAGTTTAACAAACTGCGGACTAAACAGGAATGCCATAAAAGTGGGGTACAGTACCCACCTGTTTCAGTCTTTCATGTTCATTGAAGTTCATTCACATGTGGTCCCGTGACGGCTTGCCGTTCAGATGAGTACCCAAGAACTTAACCCCTGTTACCTGCCGTATTGACCTTCCGTTAATTTTCAAGAGATAAGATTTGTTCTCCATATAAGCTTCAGTGGAGAAGTTAACAAAATTTGTTTTCTCCACATTTAAATATAGCTTGTTTGCCTTATACCAAACTTGAAGAGATTTGCCGCTAAACACCAAAACGCTTTTTTGAATTGCTCGACGCACGTTTCGCTAACCATGTTAGCATCATCAGGAGATGATTTAATCTCCTCCTATGATGCTCCTAAATCAGATTAAATCATCTCCTGATGATGCTAACATGGTTAGCGAAACATTCGTCGAGCAGTTCAAAAAAGCGTTTTGGTGTTTGGTGGTAAATCTCTTCAAGTTTAGTATTTCAAAGGTTCCAAGAGAAGAATTGCCTTATACCAGTTAAAAAATGTGTTTAACATGGTCTGAGCAGTCTGCACAAGACCCTGTGCATCATCAGCCGGCACTAGGTAGCTACAGTCATCGGCAAACATAATTATGTTTTTATTATCGCAAATAGTCGACAAATCATTCATAAAAAGTAGCAATTATCGATCTATTAGATTGTATACTATTTATTTCAATTATCTGGGAACGATTTTATCTCTTATGCCATTGTTATATAATTTATAAAGTAACAGTGTATGATCGACCAAGTCAAAGGCATTACTAAGGTCCATAAAAATACCAATACACTTTAAATGATCATTTATATTGTCATATCGGAATTATTTTTGCTGTCTTTACCGCATTCGGAAATATACCGCTTTCAAATGACCAATTAATTAAATATGTTAATGGTTGTACTATTAAATGTGGGTATCTCTTAAAAACCAGTGCAGGAATGTTATTCAGTTCAGCAGATTTTGTATTTTTTTATTTTTGTATAGTGTCCATTATTTCGTATTGATTAACTGACATCAAAATCATTGAGTTTCGAACTCTATAATTATGGTGTACCGTTGGGTTCACTCGAAGTACCTTAATAAGATTCTCGAGGTCCATTAATACAATACTCATTACAACAATGCTTTTTTATCTTCAATCATGATTCCTTCATCATTCCTGATACTGCCTATACTGTTGTTACAATTATTTATAGTATTATTTATGATTCTCCAGGCTGTTTTCGATTTATTGTCAAACTCAAAATACAATCCTGCGTTAAACATCTGTTTTACTCTTCTTATTACATTTCTGTATATCTTTTGATATCTCTTAAAATAATTTTTGTCATATTCAGCATTTGTTTTAATCTTTTTTTTTTTAATAATTCTTTCAGTTTCGCAGCAGACATTCTTATTCCCGTGGTGATCCAAGGCTTCAATCCACTCTTATTAGAGAAATTGACCCTTTGAAGGGGAAATAAAACATCAATGTAATATTGCACTCAGTTCAAAAATACCTCAAAACCCTGATCCACACTTGAAGCCTGAAAAACATCATACCAAATCTCCATATTCAGACGTGATTCAAATGTTTTAAAATCCACTTTAGTAAAATATCTTTTATATTTAACGCTCTGATATTCAGTTTTTTTATATGATATGTATAATATCTGAGCATAGTGATCCGATAAACAATTGGGCCAGACAGAACAGCTCGAATAATCTTTAAAGTTTGTACAAATATAATCAATCATTGTGCTTAAATGTTGCGTTACTCGAGTTGCTCCATCAACAACGTTTTTTAAATTATAACAAAGTAAAATATTCTTCAATCTGTCTACAGGCCCTGAAGAGTCCAACTAGTTTATGTTACGATCACCACAAAGACTTATTTTAGAGTTTTTTAGAAGAGAAATATCATATAAAAGTCCACTCAACTTCACATAGAATATATTCAAATCACTATTAGGTGCTCTATATAAGTTTATAAGACAATAATTAGTTTGTAAATAATTCATAGTAACACCACATTCTTCAAATATAGAGTCACAACTGTATTTTTCACCATTTCTATATTTTTAACAGAAATACCTAGTCTACCGTTGTACACAACCATTACACCGCCATCCCTCCGCCTCCAAAAAACTAGCCTGTTTCTAGTTGTTTATTTTGTACAAAATCACTTCGACCTCCGATAACCAATGCGTATTTCTAAGGCACTGTATATTTTGGTGTAAGAAACTGAAACTTTGCGGATCAGGTTCACTCTGTTTAGCAGTTAATTGCTACTGCTCGACAGTATAGTTTATCTTTTGTTTCCAGTTCTCGTCTTTTTATGTAAACAGGACAATCAATGTCAAGTGTAGAATGAAAAGTATCATAGGGCGTGTTTTGAGAATCATTGGCCTCTATGCAGTTTATGCATTCATATTTTTTACTTACGCATTCAGTGTCCGTGTGATTGTTCCAGCTACATTTCAAACACTTTGTATCATAATTGCACTCACTCGATCTGTGGTCATGTCTGCTACGCTTAAAACAACGAAATACCGAAACGTATTCAAAAACTCGACATGTAGAGAAACCTATACACAATTTACGTTTAGATTCCATTATAGACCAAAATGTTTTTGCGTCACATTCCACTATAGCCACATAATTAGTTTTCATTTTCATGATGGCTTGTATCTCAATACGTGTTTTTTTTATGAATAGCAAACTTATTCTGTTTCTTCTTTCGTGTAGTTTTCTTCAATATCTAGTATTTTTACTTTGGGATGTTTCATTTCAGGGGTTTTTACATCATATTTGCCTTTTAGTTTTTTATCAGCCGAATTTTTTAGCTTGATGATCTCATCTTTAGTGTTCACCTTCTTTAATATTTTTGATCTGTAAAATTCCAATTCCCAAATTTGAAGGATTAATTTCACTTTTAATGGCTTCTTTAGTTTTTTATTGTCTTGTTTAGATTTGGGCTTTATTATGAGAACCTACCCATCAAATTCAAGATTAATCGGACCGGCAAAATAAATAAACTACGACGTGTTCGCCAGACACACAGATACATACACCGATATCATTTATTGACTAAATCGTCTTACTTTAATCTCTACTGTTGCTCTATGGCGGATAAGTTATGGGGCACCCTGTATATGCAGAGCCTTCATTTGATACTCCAAACCACGTGACGTATTTAATCTTAGGTACCTTCATTTTTTATGCGCTAAATTATATAAAGGTTTTATCATTTGTCACCAAAAATATTACTAAAATTGAGAATGCTAAACTGTGCATATAATTCAAAGAAAAATTATTTATAAACACCGAAAAAAAGATAACGTATGTTGTAGTTTAAAAAAATATATTGATTTCGTGTTAATAGGCCTTTTCATAGTTGAAATTTTTGTATGCGCATGCCCCAACTTCCGCCATGTTTTTCGGGCACTGTATGCGTGTTTAAGCTGTAAATATTATGTTTTCAATTAATATATTTAATTATTAATTCACTATTAATAGTACAGTTTTAATTTTTATATACTTCAAATACAATATTAATATAAGGAGCAAAAATATTAATAAAAAAAGGAGCAAAAACATTGTTGTTACAGGATATGTCGCAGCGATACGTGTAGTAAATCATTTTAAGAACATTATATTAATTTATTAGTTTTTCAAAGCCATGTTTTGAATATCGTCGAAAACTTATTAAATCGACGAAACAAAAACATATAAAAATGTAAATTCAAAGAGATTTACCACTAATTATTTGTTTAAAGTTCTCGACGCACGTTTCCCTAACCATATTAGGATCATTAGGAGATTATTTAAGTTTTAAAGTTTTAGTTTTAAAATTAGATTAAATAATTTCCTGATGATGCTAGCATGGTTAGCGAAACGTACGTCGAGAACTTTAAAAATATTGTTTCGGTGTTTAGTGGTTAATCTCTTTCAGTTTAGTGTTTCACACCAAAGGTTCCAGCAGAAAAATTGATATAAAAATGTGTCCAGAGTGTGCTAAATGTAGACGAGGTGATGATCGATTCCAACTGATTGATCATATTAATAAAGATACGTATATTTGTTCACTTCATTTCGAAAGAGAAAGTGGTCTAACAATAGAACATCCTGACCCCATCAGTGGTGTAAGAAAAAATCATGTAATAAGGTAATTTTAATCAATTTAATTGTCAATGTAATAGCTCATGGTATAACTTCAAATGATAAATGTTTTTGTATGTAAATCTGGCTGAAAAATATAAACAAACTCATGAGGTAAGTTACTTATTTAAAAATAATGCTGCTATATATCATCACAGTCATAAAATATTAAAGAGTATAAGAATATTAAATTAATATAAGTAAATAAATATTCATAGTACAAAATATTAAAAGAAATAAAAATTAAAATTAAAAAAAAAAAGAAACAAACTTAATATAAAAATAAATATATAGTTATAAATATAAAGTTGTAAATATAATTTTATAAATATAATGTAAATATATTAAATATTACCTTACCTTACTCTTTTTCTGCTTTTTTTCCACGTTGGGGACGGCCATGGCATTTTAACCATTGTCATTGAATACAATTATGTGATTCTATTGTGGGATATACTAATAAAGCACCCTCAATTAATTTTTCGTTTATTTGCACTGATAATAAGGCTAATGATCCTTGTTGTCCAGTCATATTTATAAAAAGTGCCCGAAACTTTCATATTAACGCCTCGTTAACATGGAGGACGTGCTTGCGTGCAACTAGTCATGAGTTACCAACTAGTCATAGTTACCAACTTATTGTAGTGGTTGCATTATACACATTATCTCAGTGTCTCAGTTGTGTGATAAGGTCGAGATATTGGGTTTCTCACGGTACCTGTTCCTTAGAAGTTTTCGTGAACTAAGAACAAACTTAGAATTCTGAATTTTTAGACTTCGGGGTTATTTAAGATTCTCTTTCATTTTAAAATATTTTCAAGGTCATAGCAGTCCAGTTATCCCGGAAGTCGCCAGTAACTTCCTTATTTTAAATGGAAAACCCGGTATATTATTTTATTTTTGGATTTCTGAGAAAATTTTGAACTGTTTCTTAAATATCGTGATTCTTTTAAAATTTTGAAAAATGTAACCTTATTTTCAACACTGTGCCCATTTTCGTCTGGTGCTAAGCACTTCTGGGGTAGACGGAATGACAAGAATGATACTTTCGAAATCCACCTTGATAATTCATTTATCGCATACAGGGTGTCCAAAATTTGATGACCAATAACATTATTTTCAAAATTAGAAAAGTTCGTTCTTTCAAATATGACACTGTGTAAATTATCTGATGGTCGGATGTAAAATTTGATTCTGCATCGATTCGCTATAACTTTTCCTATACCTATTTCCAAGGGTTTTCTTGTTAATCAATATGTATTTTTTATCAAAATCCTATGAAACTCAAAAATCTTATCTAGTAGCCTTGATTTTGGTAGGAATTAAAACAATGTTGATATTATGTCAAAGCAGTATCAGCTCACAAATTCGTGAGGTATCTACTTACAGTTTTAGTGAAATTGTTAATTTTTTCTAATACAGTTTGTAATGAAGAATAATGAAGAATATTCCTATCCTGATTTGTTAAATTTGTTTTATACGCATGGTGAATGTGGTCAAATTGTCAGTCGAACATGCAGATTATTTAATAAACGATATTCGGACCTACCAACAATGGGAATGTAAGGGAAACATGAAAACACATAAATCACCCGTAATAGATAATGAAGATAACGATGTGAATGTGTTGGCTTATTTTTAAACTTGTCCACGGAATTCAACTCCAGCAGCAGCGCTGGATTTGGGTATTTCAATAGCATCAATCCACAGAATATTAAGAAAACATAAAGCCCATCCCTTTTCTGAGATAATTGTGCACGGATTACGTCTTGGTGATGAGGCAAGACGAATCGACTTTTGCGAGTTTATGTGCATAAAATTAACCGAAGACCCGAGATTTCTTCATAAGATTACGTAGATTGATGAATCAAAATTTAACACGCAAGGAATTATATATCACCGAAATAGTCATTACTGGGCACAAAACAATCCTCATGTCATAAGGGAACATAATCACCAGGACCACTTTAGTATAGAGTGGCATATCAAGTGTACGATGAAAATTTGAATGGGGTTAGATATCTGGAGATACTCAGAGGGTTTGTTAGTGATTTCCTAAATGTTCTTCCTCCACGTGACAGAGCAAACAGTTGGTATCAGCTGGATGGTGCTCCTGCATACAGTTGTACACCAGCAGTTGACCTTGATGTTCGAGGATCGGTGGATTGGTCTACAGGGACCCTGGAACTGGCCACCCAGATCACCCGATTGACGCCTTTGGATTTTCACCTCTGGGGCCGTATAACAGAACTAGTGTACTCTAGGCCTGTACAAACTAGAGATAAATTATTGAACCGTGTTCACGATGCGGTCACTAATCTAAGTCAAGGCGAAATTTGGAGGTTTTTTTCGCGAAGAGTATACGACAGAGTTATCCAGTGCCTGAACCCAAAAAAGGCGGTCATGTAGAACGATTATTGTAATTTTACATTCATTTATTATTTCTTGTAATTATGTCCCAATTTTTTTATATTTTTCATTTGTTATTACGTTCTAAATTTTCTTATGTGCCTGTTTTGTTTGCATGTTGTAATTAAAGTGAATTTCTGCCGTTTTAGTCATGTTCATTTTGTTTCGAAAGACAAACGATGGCGATAAATTGGTTTCTGCCGAAAATCGCATTAAAATAGAAGATATGGATTAACAAGAAAACCGTTGGCAATTGATATAGGGAAAGTTATAGCGACTCAATACAAAATAAAATTCTGCATCCGACCATCCAATAATATACAGAGTGTCACGTTTGAAAGAACGAACTTTTTCAACTTCAACAAATAATGTAATTGGTCATGAAATGGTGGATATCCTGTATTCGATAAATTAATTGTCAATGGGGATATAGAAAGTATCCTTTTTGTGCTTTCGTTTTTCCCAGAAGCGCTTAGCACCAGTCGAAAATGGGTAAAAGGCGCAGTGTTGAAAATAAGATAAAAGAATCAAGACATTTAAGAAACAGTTCAAAATAGGTGTAGGAAAATCTGGTGGAACTCATCATAAAATTTTCTCAGAAATCCAAAAATGAAATAATATACCGGGTGTTCCATTTACTGGCGACTTCCAGGATTACCGGACGTGATATGACCTTGAAAACATTTTAAAACGAAAGATAATCTTAAATAACGCCGAAGTCCAAAAATTCAGAACTGTAAGTTTTTTCTAACCACGAAAACTTTTAACGAACGTCTACCGTGAAAAACTCAGAATACGTACTTTTGACAAATTATATCTGTATCCCAAGCAGCTCAGAAAGTTCAACAAATGTTAAGTTGCCATGGATAACACTCTTAAAGAAAGTTAACAAACCAAAACTAACTAATTAAAATTTAATTTTTTTTCCCATAAAAAAACTTACCTCTCTATTAAGTCATAATCGTATGTATGTTTAGAGATATTCAGTTATGAGAACAGAAAGTTTTCTAATTTTCTCCTCCAGAATAATTAAAACGTGAACTTTCTTAAATAAAATATTCATTTTGGACGTTTAATTAAACGTGGTTTATCTTTATTAAAAAGGTGAATTTGTTTTAGACGTATATGTTGCTCTTCAGCTGCTATAGTTTAGTTTCATTATTTTCAAAGCGAAAATTTTATCGCTGCTAAAATATTTTAATGAAAATTTACCTCATATGTAAAGGGTTGTGTAAAGGATTGGAACTTGAATGATATACAATAATCACTAAAGAGTCATTTTTAGTATGTCGGAACTTCCAATAGGATCCATCTTGGAAGTTTGCTGTTGTCAGGAATTTGAAGTCAAACGAACTGTCACTTGGTACTCACGGTTTTAAAATTTTTCATTTTATTTTTGGATTGTATTGACTTCTACTTGATGCAAATTCATTGTAAATGTTTAATGAAATACTGTTTTGTCTATATTTCCACATTATTATTCATGTTTCACGCGTTTCGCTAAAAATGCAGCATCTTCAGAACTGGCGTTTTTTGATGTTAAAATAGGTATAAATACAACAAGTTTATAGAATAAAAACATAAGATACACTCGCCAAATATTGCCCCCGTTTTGTAAAAAAATTGTTGGAAAAAAATATTATGAATATAGTAATAAATAAAACGTCAAAGAATAGAGAGAACAGTTCTTTATTATTAGCAGTAATCAAAAATACGCTAAGTTTGTTACTACTATGTCTACAAGAATTACTTTAATAATAAAGTGGAAATTCTAGAAATATATTTCCTCTCCTGTGCTCCTAATTACGTCCCGGGGACGATATTGAAATCACAATAATAATACTTGAACTTAAATTGAATTTTTAATAATAATAATATATATATATATATATATATATATATATATATATATATATATATATATATATATATATATATATATATATATATATATTATTACTATTATTATTATTATTAGGTGCGTATAGACCCGGTTGGATCACGCAAAGCATCCTGACTCATTTTCTAGTATTTTTTCTGATCCTCCACACCTCTCTCATTCTTTCTCCGTGGATTCTCTTTCTCTCCTCCGTCCACTTTGTTCCTGATCTCCTCGAAACTTCGCTCTCTGATGCAACGTTCCACATATGTATTTTGTGTCTGTACGTTCTTCTATCCTCAATCTCTGTCGGACCCATTTGTGCTTTTCCCAGATCAGCTCTGACTTGTGCAATCCATGGTACTGTTGACTTGACTCCTTGTATGTACGTAAGATTTCTGTTGGTGAGTCTGGTCGGTGGGAGTCTACTGATATGTCCATAGAATTTCAACCTTCTTTTTCTTATGTCCGCCGCTACGTTGGACATTCTCTCTGTGGTCTTTCTAGAATGTAGTCTGTATCCTTCATCTGCCAGTTTTGGGCCGAGAATTTTCCTCATAATTTTGCGTACTTCTTTTTGTATGTTTTCTATACCGCCTTTTGTATGTAGTGTAAGTATCTCGCTTGCTTATAGTACCTCTGGTTTGATTACTGTGTGGTAGTGTCTTATTTTTGAATGTATGGATAGGCATTTTTTATTGAAGATATTGTGTGTCTTGCCGTATGCCCTCTTCATCTTCTGCAATCGAGTCTTCTGTGCTATCTTCTCTACTCCTGTGGGTTCGGGGATCTCGCCCAGGTATTTGAAGTGAGTAACCCTGTTTATTTTGCCGTATTTGGTGTTCAAATTTTGGACATTTCATTTTGAGCAGAAGAATTCGGTTTTTTGAAAGGATATTTGTTGGCCAACTTTCTCTGCGCTTTATTTGAAGACTTCGATCTGTTTGGTTGCCCTTTTTTTCATTGTCTGCGAGTATGGCGATGTCGTCTGCGAAGGCTAGGCATGATATTTCTATGTTGTTTTTGGTTCGTCCGAGTCGTATTGGTTTCCAGTGTCCATGGTTTTTTTTAGTTCCTTTTCCCATTCCCTTATGACTTTGTCCAGGACCAGGTTGAAGAGGAGTGGGGATAACCCATCTCCTTGGCGTACTCCGGTTTTAATCAGGAAGAGTTCGGAAATTTCTCCCATAAATTTCACTTTAGAAGTTGTGTCAATCAGTGTCTTTTTGATCAATCGTAGTGTTTTGGGGTCGAGTCCTTGTTCTTCTAGGATGTTGAACAGAGATTTTCAGTCAATGCAGTCGTATGCTTTCTTGAAGTCAACGAACGTGCAGATGATTGGGACGCTCCTGATAGCTGTGTACTTCAGTATTGTTTTTAAGTTAAAGATTTGTTCAGTGCATGAGCGACCAGGGCGAAAGCCTGCCTGGTACTCGCCAATTTTTTGTTTTAGTTGTTCCTGTGTTCTCTGGAGAAGGCATGGTGAGAAGATTTTGTAAGTGACTTGTAGTAAGGAGATTCCTCTGTAGTTGTTCACATCTGTTCTGTCTCCTTTCTTGTGCAGCGGGTGTATAAGAGCACATTTCCATTCATCTGGTAATTTTTCTGTTTGCCAGATCCCGCAGTGGGTTTGGTCCGAGGTTTTTCAATAGTTCCGCGTTGATACCATCTTCACCGGATGTCCTGTTATTCTTCAGTTTTTGTATGTGCCTGTGAATCTCTTCCTGTGTTGGTGGTG
This sequence comes from Cosmopolites sordidus, assembly GCA_031761425.1. Lineage (NCBI taxonomy): Eukaryota > Metazoa > Arthropoda > Insecta > Coleoptera > Curculionidae > Cosmopolites > Cosmopolites sordidus. The sequence continues at coordinate 40,548 of JARFXV010002446.1, forward strand.
GTGATTCTGAGTGGGGTGTAGACACAATTTTCCTTGGGGAATCTTTTGTCGCGTTCGGGGCAATTGAGGAGATCAGAGAAATAGTGTGCCAGCTCTTGACAATTCTCCTGATTGTTTAGCGCTAATCTCCCATTCCGCTTTCTAAAGCAAAGATTTTGTGGTGTGTACCCACAGATTTCTCTTGCGAAAGTCCTATAAAAATTTCTCGTGTTGCAATTGCGGAAATTCTCCTCTGTAGAGTCTAGTTGTTCCTTCATGAACTTCCTCTTAGTTTGTCTAATAACTTTGGCGGTCTGTTTTCTAGTCTCGTTAAAAAGCTGTTGGCTTTCTGGGGATTTTTTACTGTTGTACTACTGAAATGCTCGTTTTCGTCGCTGCAATGCACTTTCGCATTCTGAGTCCCACCACGGGTGTTTTGTGTTCTTTTTCAATGGGATTAGTTCCTGTGCTTTTTGTGTAATTTTTTTGTGGAATTTTTCCTATGTATCTGCCTGTTCCTTTTCCCATTCCTCGGTTATGTTGGATTCCTTGATCCTTTTCGTGTCGAATTTCGGTAGATGTGCCTTCTTCTGATGAATTCTCCTTGGGGTGAATTTTACTTTGACTCGAGTTAGGTAGGAGTCTGAGTCGAAATTTGCGCCCCTGCGGACTTGAACATCATGGATTTCTCTTTGTTGTGGGTATGAGATCGCAACGTGGTCTATCTGGAATTCACCAATCTGTTGTATAGGCGATCTCCATGTCTTCTGTTTTCGTGGAGATTTTCTGAGGGATATTGACATGATCTTCAGGTTATTTTGTTGGCATTTCGATTGCCTCGATTCGATAAGTCTTATGCCGTTCTTGTTGGTGAATTTGTGACCGGGGAAGAGGTGACCGGTTGGTGAATTTGCCTCCGGTTTTCTGATGGATTTTTTTCCCTGTCGATTTGTGCGTTAAAGTCGCCCAGTAAAATTTTGACGTCATCCTTTGGGACCTTTGCCATTATCTTTTCTAGTGTTGCCCAGGATTTCTCTGTAGACTTGGGGTCTTTCTTGTTGTCCCCGTTTGTCACTGTATGCGCATTGTCATCAGTCTATTGTTTATGGGGGTAATTTCCTTAATAGAGTTAACTATCCCTTTGTGTACCACAAAAGCCATGCCCAGAAGCGGAGCATCCCTGGCGACTTGTTAGTCTGTCCTGGTTTTGAATATGCGATAGTTCCCGTAGTCTACCGTGTCTTCATCTGTGATGCGTGTTTCTTGTAGGGCAAGCACAAGTATCTTTTGTCTTTTAAATTCTCACGTTAGGTTGTGAAATTTTTCTGGTTGGATTAGCGTGTTGATGTTGAAGGTGCCAATGTATGTAGGAGTTTTATGTGGAAATTTGCCGAAAAACTTCGACTTTTTTTGCAATCGTGAAAGTCCAGGTTTCCTAGAGTCCGAGCACCCTGTTGCCGTCTATCGACGGATGGATTGGTTACCACCTGGGGTATATATATATATATATATATATATATATATATATATATATATATATATATATATATATATATATATTATATATATATATATATATATATATATATATATATATATATATATATATATATATATATATATATATATATCGTAATATTATATATTAATTATATATTAATAGTATATATTAATCGTAGTTGCAGTCGCCGGTCGGCTATAAGACTGAGCGCAACGACCCGTGCAGGTCAGTTGTACTCTTCAGTTGAAGCGGACAATGCTTTGTCCGCCAAGGCGTCAAGTTGATAGTTGAAAATGCCAAATGAGATGTTGGCGAAACGTCGTGACTCTTCACGGAATGAACGGTTCGACACACGGAATGATTTTACCTATTATTATATAGGCCTTGGATTGGCAATGCAATTCTCATGCATCCATTGGAAACATTTGGTGCATTTTATTATCCATTTTTCTCCCTTTTTATCCTAGGAAAAACTTTTATGACAAACAAGGCATTCAGCGTCATCATTGTCACTTCTTCGTCAGTAGAGGTTTGTTAGGTCAAAATTGAGTTATCATCAGACGTGTCATCGTCAGAAGACTGTCTCTTTCGCCCCTTCTTGGCTCTATTTTTGTTGTTTCGTAATGTTTTGCCTGTTTTTACATGTTGAGCTCTTTTTTCCCTTCTTTTCTTTCGTACTTTTCCTTCCGCTTCTTTTCTGCATCTATGATTTCTTGTTTATACTGTGAAACCGTGACAATGGCTTTACCCTGTCTAATTGACGTCGGAGGTGGCCCAACGATAGGAATTGGCTGCACAACAGCTGGACTTTCAATGGAGATGGAGTGTTTCCTAATCGTAGGAAGGTAGTTGAAGTTTTTGGGGTTGACCTTGTGGAGTCCAAATGTAAGGAGATATCATTTACCGAAGGTGTTGTACTGCTTGCATCGATGGAAGAAGGAGCATGTGGCGAGTCGACGAAAATGTGTTCGTTAAGTGGAAATATTCCTGTTTTCCGGAAGCCATTTACAGCCGTATTGATTTTGAAGGCTTTTGAATAAGCTTTTCCAAATATTTCTCCTACATGGTAGTAAGTAATAAACCAGTCCTGGATTATTTATCAACCAATTCTCTATGTCTTGGGCATAAAATATTTTTAAATGAAACATAAATGCGACATCCAAAAGCTGCATATGATTATTTGAATGAGGGGAGAGGCAGATAACAGACACACGATTGTCGCGCGCAATGTCAATCACGTCCAAATTTCTTGTATGGCTGTAATGGCCATGTAGCACCAGCAAAACAGGGTCTTTAGATGGTTTTACTATAGACACGAAATGTTTTACCATTTTGTGAACAGCTCAGGCTCAGTTCAGCTTTCATGTTTTTTCTTGGAAACGCTATTAGTGGAGGAATAAACTGATCAGAAGCTGACATACAAGTCATAATACTTAATACTGCTCCCCTTTCAGCAGACGACAATTTATGAACTTCTTTCTTATCTTTCATAGTCAGTTTCGTCCTCGTTGAATATTTTAATTAGGGTTGAAGTTAATCTCTCGCAATTTAGGTTTCAATAGATCAAAAAAAAGTCTTAACATTTTCTGCAATAAAACATTGTACACGAACTCGTGATAATGACTCTGGTTTACGAAATGACAAGACAGGATGACGTGCCATAAATAGCTTCATCCATTTTTTGCCTGGCTTTTTTTTGGTCTGTGAAAATGGGTGAGGAATATTGTTACTGATAGCCAATTGGAAAGCCATTCATTTTAAATCAAAAGCGGTGACACCATAGTAATTCTTCTCTATTTGCAAGCAATAGTTTACCAACTCTTCTTATTTTACTGGTAATACTGTTTTTCTTCCCATTTTCCCGGAAACTACATCTTTTCTAGATTTTTTAGATTTTTTTACGTAATCGTTCAAAGTAGCTCTCGGAACGTTAATAATTTAACTACCTTTTTATAATCCATTTCTCTCGTTCGTACAACTCGTTTACAGAAACTACTTTTGTGAGTAAGTGAGTGAAGTTTACGGGGGGGGGGGGGGGGGGTCCATTCAACAAAAAACACATGTCGTAACCTAAACGTTTTCCTATCAATTTGAATCTATGCAATAACAATTTATTTTGACAAGAAAATCATTTTAGTTTGTCAAACATATCAATAATTAAACCATTTCGACAATATCTCAATCAAAAACTTACCTTGAACAGTTTTTTCCTTTTTTAAATATCTTGTCAAAGAAGTGGCGTCTCACCGCGAATTGTTTACCCGTGACGTTAGTCAGAAAGAAAAGAAACCGACAGGGACGAAATTAGGTTTGGTTAGGTTTCGATTAGGTTCGAATTATGTTTATGACTTAGAAAATCTCTTTTGTCTCTAAATTATTTTCTTGAAAGATCTGCCTGTTTGTCCTATATAAGTTTTTGGACCCGACCTACAATATAGTTTGTTTGTTTTTTGCTTTGCAATTTTTGATATGTTTTCCAAAGCTATTATTGATTTTAAAGGGCTACTTTTGCATTGTTTTTGTTTAAGAATTTTTCTATATTTTTCGCTGATTTGCCATAGTATGTTATTAAATTAATTTGAATGAATTGTCTTTTTCATTCTTTTGTGGATATATTTTAAAGACAGCCTTTTTGTACAGTTCTCTTTTTAGAATGTTATCTATTGTTCTCTCTGAAAACCCGTTATTTAGGGCAATTTGTTTGATGGTGTTTAATTTCTTATTAAAATCTGCATTTGATAAATGAATATTGATCAGTTTGTGTGCAAGGCTATGATAAGCTACTAATTTATGTTGTAGTCGGTGTAATGATTTATTATCTATTGTTATATCTGTTTGCGGAATATCATGAAACTATGTTTGCTTGAGATTCGTGAAATGGTTAGATCTAGGAAGTTTAAATTGTTGTTTTCTTCTAGTTCAGCTGTGAATTTTATATTTTTGTGGATTGAATCAGTATATCCTAGAAATACACTTAGTTGTCTGTTGGTACCGACAAAATGTGGTCCACATATCTATACCAATATACAAATTGTTTACTTAGTTCACTGTGGTGCATTATCGTTTCAATATTGTCAATAAATATTTCCGCGAGTAATGGACTTAATGGGCTGCCCATTACCAAACTATCTTTACTATTGTAGAAGGTCTAAACTTGAAGAGATTTACCACTAAACACCAAACCTTTTTTGAACTGCTCGACGCACGTTTCGCTTGGTAAATCTCTTCAAGTTTAGTCTTTCACACCAAAGGTTTCAATAGAAGAATTGATTGTAGAAGGTGTTAAATAAAAAGTAGTTTTGGTACATGGGAATAATTAGCAAATTTATGATATAGTTTTTTTTCTCTATTTGGATTTTTCGCCACGATCTAAAACTGAAAAAATATCAAAAATATCTGTTCTTATGTCAATAAAGAATCACTGTAATAAATAAATAAATTGTTAATAAATTTTGTAATAAATAAATGTGTAGAATAAAAGAGTCATTAAAAACCTTCTTAGAAAGGGCGGTTTTAATAAATCTAGAATTTGTCAACACGCATGGGAATCGGGTCATAAAATCAATTGGAATAATCCCAAAACGGTATTAAAGGAATCGGTAAGAAGATACAGAAGATCAAAAAACCGCTATTATTAATTTAAATAAAAATAACTGTATTCCATGCCTTCGGTAGATTTAAATTTAATATGGTTCCCGATTCTAAAGAATACAATTAAAAAACATTTAAGAATCTCAATAAACAATCACAATCACCCGGTAAACCTCACCTATATATATATATATATATATATATATATATATATATATATATATATATATATATATATATATATATATATATGCGGAAATCTTTCACGCTTTCTTCACGTGGTGCCACCAATCGCCTTCGCTCAACTGTCCACCATGCGACGTCACGTGTCTCTCGGGACCGGTTTCTAGCCGTTCAGCCGTCATCAGCCGAGCTCCAGATGCATGCAAGGAACGCAGTTGGGAGAGACGATCGGAGCCAGGCCAGGCCAGGTTAACTGGCCATTTTAATGACGTCTGGAGCTCGGCTGATGACGCCTGAAAGGCTAGAAACCCGTCCCGAGAGACACGTGACGTCGCATAGTGGATAGTTGGGCAAAGACGATCGGTGACACCACTATTTTTTTTTAGTGGTATGTCACTGTCATTAAAAACTAATTGTCAATGTAAGTAAGTATCATTGACATACACAAAAAATATATTTACTTTCTATATTTTCATAATTTATAGAAATTAATATACTTTATTTTTAGATTCGTTTTGAAAACGGGAGGAAAATACTTCCCGAAACATTAACGTTAAAAGTTTGTATTTTTTTTTTAGAACATTTATATATTTTTAAAATTTTGCTCGTTAGGCAAATTTATTACAAAAAAGAATCACTGAAAAATGTGTCTCCGTTTGGTTTTTTGTTTTTACCCAGTGATTCTTTATTTACATAAGAACAGATATTTTTTGAGTTTTAGATCGTGGCGAAAAACCCAAATATAGAAAAAAATATATGAACACGCCACAATCATTCAGACATTACTTATAATTTTCATGCTAATAACTGAGTTGACATTATTTTTAATCAATAATTTTTGTAGTAATGTTAATGTGTTTTAGGCGGAATGCTGGGGAATAAATTCCGATAAAATTAACATCAACTGATATTAATCTGGCCTTAGCTGGGATTGTAATGTTTTTGTAATGTTGTAATGTTTTGTGTCAACTAATTCGTATACATTTTCAACACTATATTTAAAGGTTGAAATTTGCAGTACGATTTAATGATATCTATTAGGTATCTTGATATTTTGTAAGTAGGTGTAGGTAGGTCTTATTAGGTAACTTAGTTTATGAACTTTAATTAAGGAATAAAGTTGTGAAGATTTATGGAAGTCAATGCAATATAATGATTTTATCGGGTATTATACTGGGTGATAATTTCACGTTTGATGTTTGTCTGATATACCTCTATGGGATAGTATGATATATCTCTATGGGATAGAATATATGGTAGTTTCTTGTTTTTATGGTTTTCTTTTATTATGGCTATAACAGTACTTTCTTTATCAGACTCTGAAAACTACGCCATTTTCTGTTGCTTTTTTTATATGAATTCCTCGTTGGGTACATTACTGTTAGATATAATTTCTTTTTTAACAATTTCTGCTGCTTGGTATTTTAATTGTAAGTTTTGAGATGTACTGCTTAAAACTGTCTCTGTTTCTACGCCTAAATGAAATATTAGGAAATATTAGAAAATTAGAAATATCAGAAATAATATGGTTTAAATCTGAATCCCTTTTATAAGTGTGTTTGTACCCCTTGGGTAAAATATAAATCAATCACAGCTTTGTAAAAAATATCAAAAATTGCAAAGTAAAAAGAAACAACAGATATAATCAGGGATATATCAACTGTATTGTGGGTTGCGTCCAAAAACTTATATAGGACAAACAGGCAGATCTTTCAAGAATAGAATTAAAGAACACGAAATAAGCTTTCCTAGTCATAAACACAATTCAAACTATGTCTCACATCTGTTAAATGAGAATCCTCTATTTGATAGCAAATTTAAAATGCTATATGTACATAACAAAGCCAAAAAACTAAACCATCTAGAGAGTTTAGAGATAAACCATCTCAAAGATGAAAAAACTCTTTTAAATAACCAAATAGACCTGAACAAATCCTTTTTGCTGAATTTGTACAGACAATAAATAGCATTTTCTGAATGATTGTAACATGTTCATATATTTCTTTCTTTTTTTTGGCGATTTTCGCCACGATCTAAAACTCAAAAAAATACCAAAAATATCTGTTCTTATATAAATAAAGAATCACTGGGTAAAAAAAACAAAAAACCAAACGGAGACAAATTTCTCAGCGATTATTTTGCCTAACGAACGAAATTTAAAAAAAATACATTTTCTAATTTTTGTAATTTGTACTTTTGAACGTTAACGTTTCGGGAGATCTCCCGTTTTCAAAATGAATCTAAAAAATAAATTAAATTAATTTCTGTATATAATAAAAACTTGTTTGTTCCGACAGAGATATACTACAAAAAAAAAATAATTACATCAAAGACATTTTAATAAACAACAATTACCCCAAAAAATTTCGTAAATAAATCTTTTAAAACTTTCGATACCAGACAAAACAGGTAACTTACTAATAACAATAATAATGATAACTCTGAATTAAAAGAGAGAGAGAGAATTTTAGTAGTTTAGGTCGCATCGATATCGAGATCATTTAGCGACCATAAAATCAAATTATGAGTCTATTACTCATGGAAAAGATAAGGATTAGATATATATATATATATATATATATATATATATATATATATATATATATATATATATATATATATATATATATAAGCTAACTATGTACAAAGTGTAAAAACATAAATGTATAAGTATAAAATGTATAAAGTGTAAATGTGTAAATGAGTCGTAGGTAACTATATCACAGATGGGTTGTATCACAAGTAGGAGAATCACAGATGATTATGTCACAATTGTTATTATCACGGGAAATTGACTAGTTTGCTCACACTTTACTACAATCATTTGAGTGAAATCGAAGCACTTGAAATGGCTATATCTTAGTAAAATAATTTATTTCTTTTAAGTAAGCAAATGTGTTGCACACGTTGGCAGAGCTAAAATTTTTGGCAAGATCTTGGCTTAAGCCGAAGAAGGATCTGAGAGGAGATAAGACCGTGCAGTCAGTCAGAATGTGTTTGATTGTTAGAGAATCGTTGCAATATTCGCAAAGGGGAGGGCCTTCTCGTTTTATCAGGAATTCATGAGAAAATCTGCAGTGGCCTATCATGAGTCTTATCCATTTAACTGTGGCTTTTCTATCCCGCAGTAGCTCTGGAGGGGATTGAGAGGATGAAGGTTTAAGGACTCTCAGTTTCTTTGGTCTCTCAAGATCATCCCAATATGACTGCATTGAGATTTGTGCAAAAGTTTTTGCAAAAGAGAGATGGTCTTTTGGGTGGAAGCTGTGCATGTATGGTAGTCCGTGCTCTATTGAGCGCTTTGCGAGCTGGTCAGCTTCCTCATTACCCTTGATGCCCTTATTACCAGGACACCAAACGAAAAGAATAGAAGAATCGTGAGAGATGATGTCTTCTACAAGATCTGTAATTTGTGCAATAACTGGATGAGAAATGAAGCGATTTTGAATCATGAGCAGAGCATTTTTGGAATCAGAAAATACAATCCAGGAATTTTCAGGGTTTAATCTGATATATGAGAGATATTTTTCTATTGCCACTAATTTAGCAGTAAGTATACTGGTTGAAGTCGGCAGTTTGAATCCTGAAGTGGTTCTATTGTGTACAAAACCTCAGCCAACTCCTTGGTATATCTTAGATCCGTCCGTAAAAATTGATTGGCTTGGGGAATGAGAATCGAATAAGGTGTTTGTAATGGATTTATAATGGAGGAACTCGTGGATTCTTTATCATATTTTAATAGAGAGAAGTCTACCTGAATTGGATGAAGCAACCAAGGAGGAGAAGAAGTAGGACGGATTAGAACAGGGACATGCAGTTGTATATCTGACTCTATTAACAATTGTTGAAAAAGGATTCTGGGGTCGTGGGCCAAGTTGTGAGTAGATGGAAAAAGGAGGATAGGGGGGGGGGGTGATGGAAAAATGACTGATAGCCAGTGATGAATACCATATTTTAAGAGAAGGTATTTTCTTCTGGTGGATAAGAGCTCTAAACTCGTGATACAATGTAGGCTGGGGATTGGACTAGTGGGGAATGCTCCAGTTATGAGTCTTAAGGACGTATTCTGTACGACGTCCAGAGAGCGCAAGTAAGATTTAGGAGCCGTTGCGAAGATTATGCAGCCATACTCCAACTTGGATCTAATTATAGCCTTGTATAGTTTAAGTAAACAATGGTGATCTGAGCCCCAAGTATTGTTTGAGAGCATCTTAAGTATTCCCATGTCCGAGCACATTTGGCTTTCAAATAGTGAATGTGGTCTTTCCAAGATAGTCTATAATCAAATGTGAGACCTAAGAACTTGTGGCACGGAACTGTAGGGATAATATTGTTTGATAGAGTGATGGCGTGTAAGCAAGGGCAATTGCGTCTTCTGCAGAAATGAACAACTGTTGATTTTTCAGAAGAGAGCAAGATACCTGTGGAATTGGACATTTTCTCAGAGAAGTTAGATTTGGCTGAATGATTCTTTCGCAGACTCTTGAATTGGGGGAAGAATAGTATAGCATGAGATCATCAGCATAAAGTCTGTGCGAGATCGCAGGGCTGAGATATCTTTGGATATTATTCATTGCTATATTAAAAAGAGTGGGGCTCAGTACTGAACCTTGAGGGACACCATTTAGTAGTGGGAATTGATCAGACATATGTCCGTCAATTCTGACTGCAAAGAATCTATCAGCGAGGAAATTAGAAATAAATTTGGGAAGCCGTCCTCTGAAACCCCACTTATGTAGGGTGTTTAGGATCGTGGGTCTCCATACCGTATCGAAAGCACTGGATATGTCTAAAAAAGCTGCAACTAGGTGATTTTTCCTCTGAAAGGTGGTCCAGATGTCATTGTGAAAAGCCATAAGATGATCTAGGGTGGATCTGGATTGTCTGAAACCTAGTTGATGTGGATCTAGCAAATGTTGGAATTCTAGGTGCCATGTAAGGCGATTGTTGACCATTCTTTCAAAGATTTTACCTAAATGATCTGTTAGCGAGATTGGTCTTTAGCTACTAGTTAAAGAGCGAGGTTTACCAAACTTGTGTAAGGGAATCAGAATGGATTTTTTCCAAGCAGAAGGATAGGTGCCACTATTCCAATATCCGTTATACAAATCCAGTAACTTTTCTAATGCAGCTTGAGGAAGGTTGCGAATCATGGGGACTAGAATAGAATCCGGACCCGGTGCACTGTTTCTGCTTTTAGAGAGAGAATATAGAAGTTCGTCAAGACTAAAAGGGAGATTGTAATGCTGTTGGGGAGAGTCTTCAACGTCGAAATTTACAATTTGAGAGGATCTATGATTTCGCTGAGAAAGACTTTTGTGATCGTCTCCCGATACTTTAAAAAAGAATTTTGCAAAGCAATTTACAATTTCGACTCTGTTGGAGATCCACTTGTTGTCATATATTAATCCTTGAATTGGTTGAAGAGGTCTACCTCGGAATCTTTTAATTTTGTGCCAAAAGTTGCCACTACTAAGAGTTGAGTTTATAGAACCGACGTAGTCAGACCAGGAAGTTCTCTTAGAATTTAAAATTATCCTACGAGCTTTTGCACGACATCTCTTATAGTGGATGAGATTTTCCAGGATGGGACAGTGTTTAAAGCAGTTTAAAGCTGACTTTCTCTCTCTGATCGCAGCTTTGCATTCATCATTCCACAAGGGGACTGGAGATTTATGATGGAATATTTGGCGATGAGGAATGCTGGTATTAGCAGCAGATAGGATAGAGGAAACAAAGGATTCTAATGCCAGATCCTCATCAACGGATTCTAAGTTCGGAAAGATGAAGTCATCACGAAATTTGGACCAGTCTGCTTTGGAAACGTTATAGGTTTTCCTGGGCAGATTAGAGTCGTGCCATCCAATAGGGGAGATTTTGATTGGGAAATGATCACTGCCTTGTAAATCCTCCATGATGTCCCATTGAAGGATAGGATAGAGGTCTGGAGAGCATAAGGAAAGGTCTAGGGATGAGAAGGATAAGGAAGATAAGCAAACATGTGTATGGGCTGGAGGATTAAGGAGCGAAATATTGTTGGAAATTAAGAAGTCCTGAAGGGTTGATCCTCTGATATCTGTTTTGACAGAGCCCCACATAATATTGTGGGAATTAAAGTCTCCGCATATGATGTAAGGGGAAGGTAGTTTAATTAAGATGTTATTTAGGTCTTGCAGGGAAAAGGGAGTGGATGGAGGAATATACACATTGCAAATGGTAACTTTCTTTAGCAGGTAGGTAGAAATTGCGACAACCTCTAGATTTGAATCTATTTTGATGGTAGAGAAGTCTAAAGACTCATGTGCCAAGATGGCGACTCCACCTGATGATCGTAAGGCTAATTCCCTATCTTTTCTTATTATGTTATAATTTTTGAAACTGGGACGGGACGATTCATTGAAGTTTGTTTCTTGTAATAAGATTATGGCAGGCTCAAAATTTGAAGTGATCAATTTCAGTTCTTCAAATTTTTTATAAAAACCATTGATGTTCCATTGAAGAATGAATGGATTGAATGTGATGTTTGAAAGTTTTAATTAACCTGATGATAGATTAGAAGGAGTAGATACTACCTTCTAATATTGGGTTTTCGTGAGGATGATTTGCTATCTTTTGTCTTTGATTGCGACAAGCAGTCTAAGTCCATATCTTCCATAGAGGAGGATTTATTAGAAGATTGGGATAGCGATTTGGAACTTTTATGTATCTCCTTGCGCTGGGGAGAGTTTGAAGGACGTGTAGTAGAGGTTTTTGACGGAGTAGGAGTAGAAGAAGGAGGAGGAGCGCAAGTTTTGTGAGGAACATGTAGGGAAGATTTGGAGATGGGGGTAGGAGAGGATAGAAGAGTAGAGAGAGGGCGAGAGAAAGAGGGAGGGAGTAGGGAATAACGAGGTGTGGGCCGTTGCACCTTAAAAGATGCTTTGGGAGGACGTATATCTATATTGAGGTCACATTGAGTAGAGGTTGACACCATTGTTTTACCGCGACTTGCTATGGTTGCATAGCTAGGTATATTTGAGGGAGTGGAACTTTTGACTTTCGCTTTAGCAACAAAGTAAGGAATTTTTTCAGAAACTTTGACACGTTGAATTTGAAATTCTTCCTTATAGACTGGGCAACCTCTATACCTTGGGGAATGATCGCCCTCACAATTGGGGCAAATTGGAGTGGGGAGACATGGGGAGTTATTATGGACGGCTTTACCACAAGACGGGCATAGTGGAGAAAAAGTGCAGTTCTGTGAAATGTGGCCGAATCTTTGGCACTGATAGCACCTCATTGGATTTGGAACATATTATCTAACTTTAAGCGATAAGTAACCAGCTTTGATTCTATCAGGCAAGGAGGATTTTCTGAAGGTTAATCTTAGACTGCTAGTTGGTACAATTGAACCTTCTTTTTTTGTGAGTATTCTCTTAACTGCTTCAACGCCAAATTGTTTCAAGTTATCTAGTATTTCTGACTCTTCACAATTTAAAAGATCTAGGCTAGAGATAACTCCCTTGCAATAATTTAAAGATTTATGCGTCTCGACCTTGACGTCATATGTATGAATTTTTTTGAGATCTAGAATGTTTTTTGCTTGTTTGGCATTTGCGACTACAGCTAACAATGTTCCTTTAATTTTTTTAATGATTCCAAGTCGCCTACATTTCCATGAATAGTTTTGTGGATTATAAATGGAGAAACATTTTTTAATGAACCTTCAGTACTATTAATTATGTAATATTTATCAAAATCAGAACCAGTATTGTTCCTTTCTACAGGAGACGCGATCCGGGGTCTCTTTGACCCTGAAGATAGGGGGGAAGTTGAATTAATGGACATAGATATCCCACGAGTATGGAAGAAAAATACGTCGACTGCAACCGTGCTCCTTGTTACAGCAACCCTAAATACTCCAAATGGAAGGGCGGTACTTTGGAGGCCCCGTTCGCGACAGCTGATACCCTCAGCTGCCATCCAGCCGTCACCACGGGTCGCACAACAATTTGGCTTAAGGGAAAACAGATAGTTAGGACAATACAGAACGATCACAAACAGAACTAGGGTACCTCGGGGACGTCAAGTCCGTATTCAGAGGAAGGAGGAAAACTCCTCCTCTGAACCCCTGAGGGGTGAATTAAAAGAGTTAGAAATAAATACAACATAAGAAAGACATTTAAAACAAAAAATACTCTAAAAACATTCTAAGAAAGGGAGATTTTAATAAATCTAGAATTTGTCACACGAATTTGGAACACGCATGGGACAAAATGAATTAGAATAATTCCAAAATGGTATTAAAAGAATCAATAACAAAATATGTGATGTTGAATGCAATGACTTAAAAGTGCTAAACGAGCCCTATGTAAAATATATATGCTTCTGTTTGTGTTATATGGTATATGTCAAGGTAATTAAAGAATACAACTAAAAAGATTTAAGTATTTCAATACCCAGTCAGTACAGTAAACGATCACACAGCAAACCTCACCTATGTATTTTTTTGATAGTATGTCACTGTCATTAAAAAAATTGCCAATGTAAGTATCATTGACATACACAAAAAAATATTTACTTCCTATTTTGCATATAAATGTATATTTTTATTGTAGAACATTTTTGTATTTATACCTGTTTTAATATCGAAAATAGCCAATTCTGAAGAAGATACAGTGTTAGCGAAACGCGTCAATTATTAATAATAAAGTGGAAATGTAGGCAAAATAGTCTTTTGTTAAACATTTATTTATTATAATCTGGCACATCATCATGGAAGATTTAACGCTTGCAAATTGTCGACATCATCAATATTATCAAAACCTGTGTTTTGGGCGTCAAACTTATAAAGCACTTCGTGAATGTTATAATCGCTCATTCGAGCATATCAACCCTGGTCGATGTTAAAACAAAACACGACAAAAAACTATGCGTTCCGAAGAAAATATCGCCGCTATTGCTGGCAGAGTTGATGAAAATCCAAAATTATCAATTTGCCGCTGATCATGCTTTGATATTCGACGTTGAATTTCAAAATTGAGTGGTGTTGATCTCAAGAAGATGTAGTTTCGACAGTATGGCTCCAGTTACCATACAACCGATGCAACAATCGATTTATTGAGGGAACAATTCGGTAAGAAAATTATTTAACCTATTAATTGGTCATGTGATTTAACGCATTTAGATTATTTTATGTTAAATTTTTGGTCTATGCCGATAAACCATCAATTATAGATGCCTTGAAAGTCCACATAGCTCGAAAAATTGCTGAAATTGGATTGACAGAATGTGCGAACTGTTTTCAGACATTAATACCGTTGGTCATGTTGGTCAGTCATGTAATTTGATTGTTATTTTATTAGAATTTAAAGTTCGGATGCACTAAAAAGATCACCCTATACAAGCGATAATCGTTAAATAATTTGAAAATAATGTCGTTTAAATGCCCCCCTTGGTTATTTCTGATGGAATATATTCCGGTTAATGGTCCTCTTCCTTCAAATACTGCAAATATATATTCTGTTTCCTGTATGAAGCTCCAAGTCTTTTCTGGGATGTAGTTTTTCTCAAGTTTGTTGCCAGATATGTAAATTCTGTCACAACTTCAATATTATCATTATCAATTATACAGTGTGTCCCATAAGTTATCTGCCATAGAGCAACTGGTAATAGTAGAGATCAAAATAAGAGATAAGATATTAATAAGAAATTGAAATTAAATTTTCGAAAAATGTGAGTTAATTTAAAAGCGGTTGAAGATATCAGGTTCAAAATCTGCTTAGTTGGGTTTTCATAAGTGACAAATCCGAATGTATTACTAGTTTGAGTCTAGTTCCTAGAGGGCGTTTGCTACCTACTTTGTGAGGGATTAACCCGCTCATATTTTTACCCTATAAAGCTGGGAATATTTTGACTCTAAAATAGAGAACAGCTATAATTTCCACGTAAAAAACGCTCCCTTGGTCAATATCGATATCTCACACCGTTTACGAGATATTCGTGTTCGAATATTCCATTACACGTTTTGTCGATGTCTGAAAAATCTGCAATTCCAAAGTGTGCCGTAAATGTTGTGCACAAATTATTACTTTACGATGACAACTGTCATTGTTTTCCATCTCTCCTATTAAACATACGTGGAAACGAGTTTTTCCAATCGTGAGTTTATACTAAAAAATTCGGATTTGTCGTCTTTGAAAACCCAACTTCAACCGTTTTTAAATTATCTCTATTTTTTGAAAATTTAGTTTCACTTTTAACACATTTGCCAACACATTTAATGGCTACATCCTTTTATTCTGATCTCTGCTATTACCCGTTGCGCTATGGCGGATAAGTTATGGGACGCTCTGAATATTGCCGTAACATGGAGGTTTCTGGGGCTGCTCCGTAAGTTCTAGTTCAAAAAACTCCCTAATTCTTAGTTTTATTCATCTTGGTATATTCGATACTGTAGAGTAAATTCTTATGTAATCACGTATTAATTCAAAAGTTAGTTTCCGCAAAAATTATCTACTTTTCGTATTTACGAGAATGTAAACCTGCAACGTTTAACACTGAGTAAAAGATTACCATTTACCTACCACTTTCGAGTGGCACGTGCACAATTATAAGCAGCGCAAAGTTTGTCCACCGTATCTACTCCACCTTTAGTTTGATTTTAAGTACCTATTATGTCTGGCTAATTTGTTTCACTATCAATAGTATCATCATGGTGTAGACTTAACGTAAGCAAAACATGTTTAACTTTTTTTTGGAACATAAGATAAGAGCGTCCGATTTTCGTTAAAGCCAAACGATTTTTCAGGCCAATTTACTGGGCGGGTAAATTCAACAGAAAGCTCTGTTTTATTTTTCCAAACCGTTCCTATAAGAGTCATCTTGAAATTTTTCTTTAGGTTTTCTATCAACTTAAAACTAGTAAATCAATTATCAGTAGTTACGTCCCTTTCACTTCGTCTTATGGGTTCACACATCCTTTCCATAACAGCATCTGGGGAATTATTAAATAATTAAGTAATGAAAGGGTGTTAATGCAATTTTACATTTTTCTACAAAGAACTAAAAAATATCTCGAACCGCTGCCAATCTATCAACAGGCTTTGTAGCTTCGCGACTTTCAAGATTGTCAAACCGCAAATGTCGCAGTAAGAATCGAAATATTTGTAGAGACATAGTAACCCGAAATATCTCGATACCAGCGCCATCTACGTCTCAAAGATCTTCAATGTTCAAGTAACTGCTTTTCAGTACCCCAAGCAAATACAAAAGCCTAAATAATACTTGAATTTCAACGATGTCAGTTGTTTTGGCATCACGTTCTCGAGAATATCGTTCTTGAGCAGCCTGGATCTGTTTATTTGTATTCTCTAAAATAATTTGTAGTAAATTTTCTGGAAAGAAACACCGCCATATCGACAAAGGAATTTTTAGTGTTTTAACAATTCCTTTTGATCTGGGTAAATGGGTAACTAAATTTTCTGGTCGGGTTCTTACATTTTTTGGAGAACAGTGTTTCCTCCATTTGGTAGTTTGATTTTTACCTATGAAAAATGAACCAACAGCTTCTTGCAAAACACTCGATTCATTGTCTGAAATATCATGTTCACTATCTGTTTCCTCTATCTCACGTTCAATGAAATCTTTTTCCTCTTCAACACATTCATCAACGGGTAATTCCTCTTGTGGTAACAGTATTGTGTAACAGTATGCGAAAAGAGCATACCTTATCAAAAGAACACAGAAAAATAAATTAGTATGTTTTGTTACGTCAGTGGTCGCTGCAAATTCTCAGTCCACAATCTCGAATTATTCATCAAACCCCGAAACACTTGGAGAGGAATGCAATGGAAATTATTGTCAAAACAAAACCGGTACCGAACGACATTCCTCGCGCGACTACCGAAAGGATAATTGTCTTTTTTTTTCAAAAAGTTAGGTCAATCAACATACCTTACTGTCTATTATTCTATGTTGATAAGTAATTTCTCAATGATTGTGGTATTTATATATTTTTTTCTTTTTTTGGGTTTTTCGCCACGATCTAAAACTCAAAAGATATGAAAAATATCTGTTCTTATGTAAATAATCACTGGGTAAAAAAACAAAAAACAAAACGGAGACAAATTTTTCAGTGATTCTTTTTTTGTAACGAACAAAATTTAAAAAAATACAACATTTTCGAAAATAAATACAAACTTTTGAACGTTAACGTTTCGGGAGGTTTTCTCCTTCCGTTTTCAAAACGAATCTAATAAATAAATTATATTAACTTCTGTATATAATGAAAATATAGGAAGTAAATATATTTTGTGTATGTCAATGATACTTACATTGACAATAGTTTTAAATGACAGTGACATACTACCAAAAAAAACTATATAGGTGAGGTTTACTGTGTGATTATTGTGTATTGAAATACTTAAACATTTTTAATTGTATTCTTTAGAATCGGGAACGATATTGAATTTAAATCTACCGAAGGCATAGCATACAATTATTTAGATTTAAATTAATTATAGCGGTTTCTTTTAATCTTCTGTATTTTGTTACCAATTCTTTTAATACCGTTTTGAAATTATTATCTATGTCCCGATTCCCATGCGTGTTGACTTTTGAGGTTAATTCTAGGTTAAAATCGCCCTTTCTAAGAAAGTTCTTCTATTTTAGCATCTAACGGTCTAGATGTAAAAACCTTCTTAGAAAGGGTGATTTTAATAAATCTACAATTTGTCAACACGCATAGGAATGGAGACATAAAATCAATTAGAATAATTCCAAAACGGTATTGTTATAACTTCGGTAGATTTACATACCGTAAGGTTCCAGATTCTAAAGAAACCAATGAATAAAGATTTAAGTATTCCAATACACAATAATCACACAGTACACACAGTAACTTCATCTATATATATATATATATATATATATATATATATATATATATATATATATATATATATATATATATATATATATATATATATATATATATATATATATATATATATATATATATATATATATATATATATATATATATATATATATATATATATATATATATATATATATATATATATATATATATATATATATATATATATATATATATATATATATATATATATATATATATATATATATATATATCTATCATCATCATCATCACCCGTGTCAATCCACTGCAGGATGAAGGCCTCTTCAGCATGTTTCCAACTTTCAAGGTCCTGGGCTTTCCTCTGCCTCTCTGGTCCAATATACGATGCGATCAAGCGGCATCCACTCCAGGATTGCCTTGATCCATCGCCTCGCTATATGACCGGCCCATCTCCATTTCAATCGCTCTCCGTTTCATTCTTCGAATGATGTTACGGACTGTTCCTTGCGCAGGACATTCTGTCTCCTCTTGTAAAGCCAAGCATACATTTTTCCATTCCCCTCTATGCTACCCGAAGTTTTTGAATTGATTGCGATGTGAGTGTCCAGGTTTCACTTCCGTATGTCATAACGAGTAAAACGCACTGATCGAAGACTTTTTTTTTCAGACAAAGTGGGAATCTGCTTTTAAACACAATGTTGAACCTGCCAAATGCCTGCCAGCCACATTTAACACGCCGTTCCACTCCCCAGGCGGTATTCCCCTCCATTGAAATCCTCTGCCCAAGATATATAAAGCTGTCCACTATCTCCAAGTTATTGAACATAACCTGATTTTTTTTCAGGTTTACTTTCAAGCCAAATGGTTAGCCAGCCCTTTGCAGTTTTTGTATGCGTCTTTGCAGCTCCTCCGGGTCTTGTGAAAGGAGAACGATATCATCTGCAAATCTAAGATGGTTTAAGTTTGCACCATTGATCTTTACACGATCTGCTCCCAATCCAGTTTGCGGAATATTTCTTCATGGCCAGCCGAGAAAAGAATAGGTGGTATTGCGTCACCATGCCGTACACCTCGTTCTACATTAATTCCCACTTCAAAATCATCAAGATGAATTGTGGTTGTAGCTCCATCATATATCGATCCTAATAGGTTTACATATGCTTTATCTACACCTTGGCTAAGCAGTGCATCCATTATAACATGCTTTGATATGGAGCCAAGTGCTTTTTCGTAGTCGATAAAAGCCAACCACAGTGGCATGGTGTATTCGTTGTTCCTTTCTATGGCCTGCTGTACAACCTGGATGTGATCCATTATACTGAATTCACATCTGAATCCTGGTTGTTTTCTTGTCTCTTGCTCAATCTGTCACCTTTATTGTCTCGCTCACCAGTTCCATATGGGCCAGTTGCAGTTTCGTCAGTTCTTGTGGTTCCAATTCTGGCATTAAAATCATCCATCAGGATTTTGTATCTATATTTCTCCTTGTATAAAAGCTGGACCACATCATTATAAAATTCCTCAATTTCCTCATCCCTATGGCTTATGCATAAGCTTGGATAATTTGAAGCCTAAACTTTTTATTCAGCTGAATGACGCATTGAGCTAGTCGATCAGATGTACCCTCAAATTTAACTACAATGTCCTTAAGCTTTCGATTGATGAGGAATCCAATTCGGTAACATCGGCCATTTTCCGTACCTCGAGTGTACAGTACGTATCCAGTTGGTTCCAGTTTGATTAACTCTTCGCCCTTTCTTCGTGTTTCACAGAGCCCAATAATATCCCAATATCTGTTGTCAAGTTCGATTAACAGTTCTTGCAATCGGGCCTCCGTTTTCATAGTCCCTATATTTAGCGTTGCAATGTCAACAGCCCAATGGCATTCTGATCTAACCCGGTGATTCTTAGCAGCCTCTGCCTTGGGGCAGGTATATATATATATATATATATATATATATATATATATATATATATATATAATATTTCCCAAAACGTTAACGTTCAAAAGTTTGTACTTATTTTAGAAAATTTTTAATTTTTTTTTGTTAGCCAAATGTATTAAGAAAAAGAATCATTGAGAAATTTGTCTCCGTTTTGTTTTTTACCCAGTGATTCTTTATTTACATAAGAACAGATATTTTTGATATTTTTTGAGTTTTAGATCGTGGCAAAAAATCCAAAAAAGAAAAAAAAATCTATGTTTATCACTACTCCAATTACATCAATCAATCGTTGTTAGATTTTTATTACTACTTTAGAGTTAAACATTCTCATTTCCTCCATGGAAATACTACTGTCTTTGTATGCGGGCGTCTGCTTGTCTCAAACTTAGACATCTGAAGTAAAGGAGCATCAAATTCGGTAATTTTCTAACTATGAGCAATTGTCCTTTTATTCACTATCTCCCTCTAAACCCAACCATTCCTTGTTCGATATATGGCACTATTATTTGTCTTACTGTGCTTGTTATACTGAAAAATCCCTATTTATTCATAAATCAATAGTTAAATCTTTAATTAGGAGGCTGATTTTACCAATAGTTGACTGCTAAAATCGTCGATACCTCTCGAATATTAAATTCATTCAATCACCGTCCCATAGAACAAATATTTCGTCAAATAATAAAAAAAAATGCGATAAAAGACTAAAACTAGAATATGTTTATGCATATTTATTGACAACTGCATGCCTGATACCACTCGAAAATTCAATTTATGTCTGTATTGAATTTACATATTTACTTCGCAGTGGTAGTTTTTGACAACTATTATTTTTATTGCAAACGCTCACCATTATGTTATGGAAACGGATTATTGGATTGTGAGAGCTTATGCGTAATATTAGTTAAAATAAATCGTATTTTCTCATCATAACAGCAATAAAGGAAGACCGTTTTGATTTTTACATCTGCATTTTTATCGAGTCAATTTTCAATTAAAAACTGTCATTTATTTATTATTGCCCATTTGATAATATTTAATAAATGTTGGAATATACCGGATGTCTCAATATCGACTTATATCTTGTTAATGGCTGGAGGTATAAAAGTTGACTGGAAGTATAAGAGTTGTACAACTAAATAAATTAAGTTTATTTATACAGGATGTCTCACAAAACTGTGGCGGGGTATAGTTTTGTTTTTTCTTATCGAACACCCTCTATTTTCATCCATTCTGTTATTGATTATAAACATATTTCGTAAAACATGTCCTATACCTAAACCCAATGGTTTAGATATCCGCCATTTGACAAAAAATGTCGAATTTGCAGATTGTAATTTGCAGTGTCATATATCATTTATATTTTAATGTAGGTTTATCATTTTTGGTAGGGATATTAGTGCAATTATGACTTTAATTTTATCTACGTTATACCGGGTGTCCAGGATAACTGAGATAAATGAAAAAAATCAAAACATCATATCTCAAGTTTTTTAAATGGAATGTCTAATCTTTTTTTATTTTACAATATTTCTAAAACAAAATACTTCTATTCTTATTACAGATCCTATACCTATATGTCATAATTTCGAGAGATTTTTACATTTTTGTTGTTAACAATTCATTTTTAGTGGAATGTTAACATTATAATATTATTATTACATTAATTAATAAATCAAAATGTTTTATTGTTATTAAACTAATGAATAAATTCATGATAAATCATGATATAACAAGAATTTAGGTCATCACATAGTAACAAAACTTATTGTTATAGTAAACAAAACATTATAAATAGTTAGTTTTTAGTAAGACAGTTTAAGTACAAACATTTATAACGAAAAAGTCGCTGCAATCATTTAATTCTACCGTTATGTCTACCATTTTATGCAATACAAAATCTAAACATATGAATGTCTAAATGATTCTGGCGTGTTTATATAATTTTTTTCTTTATTTGGGTTTTTCGCCACTATCTAAAATTCAAAAAATATCAAAAATACCTGTTCTTATTTAAAGAAACAAAAGGGTAAAAACAAAAAACCAAACGGAGACAAATTTCTCAGGGATTCTTTTTTGTAATAAATTTGCCTAACGAACAAAATTTTAAAGATATAAAAATGTAATAAAAAAATTTACAAACTTTTAACGTTAACGTTTCGGAGGGTACTCTCCCCCCGTTTTCAAAACTAAACTAAAAAATAAATTATATTAATTTGTAATATATAAAGTAACGAGTGAAAGTAAATATATTTTTTTATATATGTCAACGATACTTATTTTGACAACAATAGATTTTCATGACAGTGACATACTACCAATAAATATATATATATATATATATATATATATATATATATATATATATATATATATATATAGGTAATGTTTACTGTGTGATTGTTTATTGTACTGATTGTGTATTCAAATATTTAAATATGTTTAATTGTATTCTTTAGAATCGGGAACCATATTGAATTTAAATCTACCGATTAATATAATTAATTTAAATAGAAATAACTGTATTGATATGCCTTCGGTAGATTTAAATTCCATACAAACTAAACAGAAACTAAACAGATTCCATACAAACTAAACAGAAGCAATCTTCGCTGTCTGAATTATATCTATCCTTACTTATTTTAGCATCTTTTTTCTTCTTTTGTGTTTTATTTTGTTTTTTTTTATAGTTTTCTTAACAACTGAAGCCTTTGGCTTTTTTATCTCTTTAGCTGTCTGCAAAATGGGTTTCTTAACTTCTTGGGCTCTAAGCTTTCTTTTGTTTTGTCCTTGAATTTTAAGCTTGTTTTGAAGTATCAGTCTTTATTGCTGGTTTTCAACCTTTCCTTCCCCTTCCATCATTCTTCCTGGGTCCTGCCTTTGGTAAGGACTTTAAAGGGGCTAATCGATGTCATCGTGACATCCTGAACACTAGCAGAAGAGGTAGATAGGATATGTAAATTATGAGATGATGTCGATGAAATAGCCACATCTACTTCCGAAATAGTTGCAGATGGCAAGGCCATTATTGGTGGCAAAGTTAATTCAGGAGGGGTTCTTGGCAGTAATGGTGAAGCTGTCAATGGTTGTGTTGCTAATGGTGTTGGTGAGCATAACTCACACTCAGTCAAAATTGCTTGCATGCTTGATGATGATAAAGAGGGCATTGACTGACTATACTGGGTATATCGTACATCGTCATAACTTTCCCAGGGTTTGATCTCATCCAGTTGTCACAGCATGTATTGACGGCCTTTTTTAGAGGCCCACATTGCGCTCAAGCGGCTGCATTTGTTGTGTGTAGTGGGGTGGGAAAGTCAAAAGGACAATCCCAGAATCTCTACACAAGTCAATATTCTTCAGTGCTATATGGGAACTTTGGTTGTCTAAAAGAACAATGCACTTATTTTTGGTCTTGCATGAATCTTAAAATGATTCATAAATATGTTGATGTCATCTTCCTGCAACCAACCACTTTAAACTGATTTTTGGGGTGTATCACAAATAAAATGATCTTTAATTATTTTTCGTGGGAATATAAACTTTGGAGGAATACTATTTTCAATGGCGTTAACTGCAGTACCTACTGTAATCAGCACGCCACGTTCTGCCAGTTTCATCCATATTCCATATAGCTGATGTAGTATGTATAATTGGCTCATCCTAGAATCTCAGTATAATGTTGGAAAAACAATTCAACATTGCTTTGATTGAAGCTCGCCAGTCGGGCAATACTTGTTGCTTGCGGGGCTCTTATTGATCATCTCGGATTACGACGTATAAACAATCTCAGCCAGTCGTCACCAGCACATTCATTGGACCTCCACGAGCTGGGAATTTTTACTACACTTAATTGCTAATTTAAATGCTGGCTTTCGTACTTCTTTGATTGCAAATCTGTAATTAATTTGAGAACAATGGCGTAAATATTCGGCCAGTATTTTTTCTTCCTCGTCGGTAAAAACTCTTCCTTTTCGATAGATAGCCTACATTTGGAAGTCTTGTTGAAATTGTTCCCAGGCATTTTTTTTGCACATATCTGTATAAAGTTACATGGCACAGCTGATATGAATTTGCAACATCTCGAAATGGTACTGAGAAGTACTCCTTCTGCAGTGAACTCTATTATTTCTGCAGTAATTAGCCTCTACTGGTCATTTGTTTATGTATATTAGGCATTCTGGAATAAGAAAATAAATATGTGTTACTTTGAAATATAAAAAAATACGCTTTGAGCTATCACGATCATAATGGGATGAAAGTAGCAAGCTGTTACTTTCGTCCCTACATTTAAATTTTCCCGAATATGACAAACACATACCTATAACCTAAAAAACTATTAGAAATATACCGTTGCGAACGCCAAAATAGAAAGACGAATAGTTATGCTACTTTACTGACACGCAATTTTAAACCTATCATAATAAAAACAAACAGATGAAAAAAACCGTTAAAACTTACTTTGGAGATATTTTTGCGACTCACTACGTCCACAACCTGATGGCACAGCGCCCTGAACGCAACTCTGGTAAGGGGGGGGGGGGGGGGGGGGATCAAAATGGCGCACATCGGTGATATAGCCATCAGTGCAGCCAACATAATTCGTTCAGAAACTTATTTGTTACCGTCATCCCGTGTTACTTTCATACCTGGTCTCCCCTGCAACTAAATAGGTTGCATAATTTAAAATTAATTTTATTTATACAGGGTGTCTCATAAAACCGTGGCGATATATAGTTTTGCATTTCGCTATTGATTCTAAACACATTTCGTGGAACATGCCCTATACTTAAACCGAATGGTTTTACCGATATCCGCCATTTTGTAAAAAACCGGAGTTGCAGACTTTATTTTATAGTGTCATGTATCATTTATCTGATGTAGGATTATCCTTTTGGTAGAGATATTAGTGAAACTATGACTCAACTTTCACAGTAAGCAAAAGTCTACGTTATACAGTAATGTCTGAATGATTGTGGCGTGTTCATATATTTTTTTTCCCTTTATTTGGGTTTTTCGCCACTATCTAAAACTCAAAAAATATCAAAAATACCTGTTCTTATTTAAAGAAAGAATCACTGGGTAAAAACAAAAAACCGTTTGTCTCCGTCTGGTTTTTTGTTTTTACCCAGTGATTCTTTCTTTAAATAAGAACAGGTATTTTTGATATGTTTTGAGTTTTAGATAGTGGCGAAAAACCCAAATAAAGGAAAAAAAAATACGTTATACAGTGTGTCCAGGTTAACTGAGATAAATGAAAAAAAATCAAAACAACATATCTCAATTTTTTTAAATGGAATGTCTAATATTTTTCATTTTACAATATTTCTAAGACAAAATACTACTATTCTTGCTAAACACGTCCTATACCTATTTGTCATAATTTCCGAGATTTCTACATTTTAATTATTTACTTTAATATTTCGTATTTAATGGAATTCGAGTTAGGCTTTATGTTATTATTAAACTAATCAGAAAGCAATTTTTATACAGTAACAAAACTTATTATTATAGTAAACAAAACTATAAATATTTAGTTTTTAGTACAAACATTTATAAAGAGGAAGTCACTACAATCATTTAATTACATGTTCGTTTTGTCTACCATTTTGTGCAATATAAACTCTAAGCCTATGTTCAAAAGAACTATTGAATGTAATGAGCATTTCCTCGTTAATATTCATAAACACATTTCTTATTCCAATGCATGTCGTCTATTGTGGTGGCCCTCCATTATTGTGGAAAGTTACCTCATCCGTGAATAAAATATATTTGAAAAAGTTTTTTCAAATATATTTTACATATATTTTTTTCTATTGCCCAGCTGTAAAATTTAAGAATTCAAATGAAATTATTTTGATTTATTTCTTGAACCAATTCTATGTGATAAGGACGAAATTTATATTTCCTAGTTATTCTGTTCGCTGTGGATTTTTCGACACCTACCTCGTTTTCGACCTGCCTGCATGAAGTATGCGGATTTTTAATTACAGCTTGAAGAACTAAATATTCGTGTTCTTCACTCATAGCTCTTCTCTACGCTAATGTATTAGGATAACGTTTAGCATTAGGGAATCTTTGCGTATAAATTTTACTTGCTAAAAAAGAGTTTTGATTACTTGCGTCCGAAACGTAGATCAATTTCTCTTTACAAAAATTCATTTTTGATCTACTTTCTATTCTAATAAACACAAGTCCAAATAATTTACCATTTGGTTAATTTGTTTCTACGCCATAATTGTCTAAGGCGTCTAGGCCATCTGCGTTATTTAAGTTGTAACTGGATATTTACATTTCTTTTCTATAGTCAAAATAAGATGTCATAATAATATTTTTTCTTGTTTAATTAGGAAAGAAGTATACCCTTTTTTTCTGTATCATATAAAAACTGTTTAAAAGCTATACTAGAATAATATTTGCCCTTTGAATTGAATTTTATGATGTTATTACTAAAACGTCTAAGGTGAATTCCATTAAAAACAAAAATATAAAAATCTCGGAAATTATGACAGATAGATATGGACAGAAGTATTTTTAAAGAAGAACAGAAGAATGTTATCTTAGAAATATTGTAAAATGAAAAAAATATTAGGCATTGTATTTAATGAACCTGTGATATATTTTGATATTTTTTTTCATTTATCTCAGTTATCCTGGACACCCTGTATAATGTAGACAAACTTTGTTTGCATTAAAAGTTAAGTCACAGTTTTACTAATATTCCTACTAAAAATGATAATCCTACATCAAAAAATAAATGATATGTGACACTGAAAAATAAAGTCTGCAGCTCCTATATTTTTTACAAAATGGCCGATATCGGTAAAACCATTGGGTTTGAGCATAGAACATGTTTTTTGAAATATTTATAGCATCAATAGAAGAATGCTATATAAACAAAGCTATACCCAGCCAAGGTTTTATGAGACACCCTGTATGTGTAACATTAATTTAGAAATATGCTTTTTTTCTATCTTATCAGCCATTATCAAGATATCAGCTGATATCGCACTACTCTAACGGCACTGTTAGTGTATTTATAGAATTCATTTTTAAATCAAATATAACAGAAAATATAATTTTTTGTTTTTTTTATCTATCACATTCTATTTTTAAGTTTGTGTGGCTATAGTTTCGTTACTAATGTTACATTATCAAATCAATTTGAAAGTCGTGTTTAATAATGTAACATTGGTTACGATACAATAGTCACACAAACTTAAATATAAAATAAGGCATAGATAATAAAACAAAAAAATTGTTTCATGCGATTATAATGTGAAAAATATAAATAATCGAATGAAGATTTATATCTAAATTTCCACCGTATTTAAAACTTATATTACAGTTGTTTCGGCACACCGTGCCTTTGTCAAATACAAGAACTGTATTAGACTTTCAGTAAGACTACCTATAATAGAAGCTAGAAATAATAATGGTCGAGAATTCCATTTTTCAATGTCTAGATGCGCAATATAAATTTAACAACGGAGAAACAGGTAAGTCCGCCTGGTAATGTTTACAAAATACCCATTTTTTTTCAATTACGGTTCGTACAATCGTCCATCTGAAAGCACTATCAATCGAATTGTTCAAAAATCTCAAGAAACTGGTTCGGTGGAAATTAAAAGGAGAACAATATATAGTCGTAGTGGTCATTTATAATAGCATATTGATTTGGTACGTAAAAGTATTGCTGAAGACCCAGAAATTTATATTAGTTAACGTTCACAACAATTGGGACTGAGATAATAAAAAATATTGTGTAGTTTAAAAAAGGATTTAGCTCTGAAGGCATATAAGGTTCAAATAAAACAGGAACTAAAGCCACTGGATTCAAAGAGCAAATAGATGAAGCTCATTTTGAAGTTGGTGGCCATATTAATAAACAAAATTGCTGTAATTGAGCTGACTTGAGAAACCTTTACATTCTAAGACAGTCACTGATTGATGTGCATTATAGTTGCTGTTTAGTGTCAGGTCGTGTAATCGGGCAGTATTTCTTTCAGAATGCTGTTGGTGATGCTGTAACTGTGAATGATAATCAATTTTACGATATGATCACTGAAGTTTTGTGGACTGAATTGTATAATATTGATCTGCACAATATGTGTTCCAACAGGATGGCACTACACCCCACTCTGCTAATGAAACAATTGATTTATTAAGAGACAAATTTTCTAGATAAGTTATTGCAAAAACTGGTGATGTTAATTGGTCACCGTCATGTGATTTTACATTGGTCACTATTTTATTACCGGTCATTATTTTAAACAGTGTAAACAAACAAGAAAGACAAATCGGGAGTGTATCAACTAATTTGTGGGTCATGCTCAATAACGTATATAGGATAAACAGGTAGATATTTCAAGAAAAAAATTAAAAACATGAAAGGAATTTTCTCAGTCAGAAACATAATTCTAATTACGCCTCACATCATTTGATTTATTAAAGTTCCACATGTACAAAACAAAAGCAAACAATCTAAACCATCTAGACAATTTAGAAATGAACCATCCAAAATATGCGATAACCCCAAAATCCAAATAGATTTGAACAAATTGTCTATTGATTTTGTTGTATGCAAGTTTTCTATTTATACCCATTTCAACATCAGAAAATATTTATTTCCGACGAAGCTACTGTGACGGGGCGCGTCAAAAATTAATAATAAAGTATAAATTTTGGTAAAAAAGATTTTATTAAACAAAATTATTTGCGTTTTTTCCTTTGCAATTAGAATTCGATAAGTCACTGGGTTTGTTAACTTAAAGCATGTACTTGATTGAGTTCGCCTAAGCTACATTGCATTAATTTAACGAAGAAAAATAATATAAGTAGGAAAATATTGAAAATTATTTGGGAGCTAAACTAGAATACAATCAAATAAACAAAGCCTAACAAATGTGGTGTCAATGAAAACGAGAATAAGATAAGAAGAGAGCTTAAGACCGGCATTATTGTACCACAACCTAATAATGGGTGAAATAATTAATAACTTAAAAAGAATCAACAACGAGTATTAAAAGGGAAATCAACTTGTTAAGATATTATGTTATACCGACCACGCCATAATACTGCCCGGAAATGAAGACGGCCGGAAATCTCTAATGGCTACTATACAAAATCACAAGACAATATCGACCGAAAAAGCACAAGTAATCAATGGCTATGTCAAAGGAACCAATTCGAATTAACCTTGTCGTCAATGACAAAATTACTTACCTTGTGGCAGAAATTTCAAGTGACGGAAATCTAACACAGGACACCCGAACAGAAGCCGATAACGCAAACCGTATATAAGGATACTTAAGAGATATCATATAGATCTGCAGTTCTCAAACTGTTTTGGCGACGGAACCTTTTTGGAAAGCGAAATATTTGACGGGGCCCTAAAATAATGAAAACCTGGTTTATGTATATACTTTACTAATAATCGTGTTACATAATAATCAAATATCTAATGCGAGGTATGAAACGGTTTTTTTAATTTTTCATCAACTGTTTGATATCAGGCTTGATAGAACACAATTGAAGTATATTTTTTTCCTTTATTTGGGTTTTTCGCTATCTAAAACTCAAAAAATATCAAAAATTCCTGTTCTTATTTAAAGAAAGAATCACTGGGTAAAAACAAAAAAACCAAACGGAGACAAATTTCTCAGTGATTCTTTTTTGTAATAAACTTGCCTAACGAACAAAATTTTAAAGATATAAAAATGTTATAAAAAATTTTGCAAACTTTTAACGTTAACGTTTCGGAGGGTACTCTCCCCCCGTTTTCAAAACTAAACTAAAAAATAAATTATATTAATTTGTAGTATATAAAGTAACCAGTGAAAGTAAATATATTTTTTGTATATGTGAACGATACTTACATTGACAACAATAGATTTTCATGACAGTGACATACTACCAAAAGATATATTTAGGTAATGTTTATTGTGTGATTGTTTACTGTACTGATTGTGTATTCAAGTATTTAAATGTGTTTAATTGTATTTTTTAGAATCGGAAACCATATTGAATTTAAATCTACCGAAGGCATAGGAATACAGTTATTTTTATTTAAATTTATTATAGCGGTTTCTTTTAATGTTCTGTATTTTGTTACCGATTCTTTTAATACCGTTTTGGAATTATTCCAATTGATTTTATGACCCGATTCCCATGCGTGTTGACAAATTCTAGATTTATTAGAATTTCCCTTTCTAAGAAGGTTTTCTCTTCTCTTTTACTCTAACATCTAACGGTCTAGATGTCTCAGCTATATAGAATTTGCCACATCACCTATATTGAATTTTATAAACCACATTTTTGGTATTTTGTTGTATAGGGTTTGGTTTAGTCTTTGTTAATAGAGATCTAAGAGTATTTTTTGTTTTAAATGTCGTTCTTATGTTGTATTTATTTCCTGCTCTTTTAATTATGTCAGAAATACCGCGGATATAAGGAATTGTGAGGTTAATTGTTTGAGAGTTATTATTATTGTTATTAATAACTTGTCTGTTTTGTCTAGTATCAAAATTTTTAAACGATTTATCTATAAAATTTTTTGGGTAATTGTTTTTTATTAAAATGTCTTTTATGTGATTTGTTTCTTTTTGTAGTGTATCACTGTCGGTACAAACAAGTTTTGCTCTGTCATATAAACTTTTAATTACTCCTAATTTGACTGAATTTGAGTGATTTGAAAAGAAATTAAGATACCTATCTGTGTTTGTCGGTTTTCTGTAAACTGTAGTTTTTAATTTGTTGTTTTGTTTTATTATTAAAGTATCGAGGAATGGCAATTTATTCTCCCTCTCCATCTATTAATTATTAGATTATTAATTATTAATGTATTACATCTCTATTAACAAAGACTAAACCAAACAATATACAACAAAATGCCAAAAATGTGGTTTATAAAATTCCCTGCGAATGTGGCAAATTCTATATAGGTGAGACATCTAGACCGTTAGATGTTAGACTAAAAGAGCAAAAACCTTCTTAGAAAGGGCGATTTTAAAATCTAGAATTTGTCAACACGCATGGGAATCGGGTCATAAAAGCAATTGGAATAATTCCAAAACGGTATTAAAAGAATCGGTAACAAAATACAGAAGATTAAAAGAAACCGCTATAATTAATTTATATAAAAATAACTGTATTGCTATGCCTTCGGTAGATTTAAATTCAATATGGTTCCCAATTCTGAAGAATACAATTAAAAACATTTAAATATTTGAATACACAATCAGTACAATAAACAATCACACAGTAAACATTACCAATATATATTTTTGGTAGTATGTCACTGTCATGAAAATCCATTGTTGTCAATGTAACTATCGTTGACAAACAAAAAAATATATTTACTTTCACTCGTTACTTTATATATTACAAATTAATATAATTTATTTTTTAGTTCACTTTTGAAAACGGGGGGAGATTACCCTCCGAAACGTTAACGTTAAAAGTTTGTTCATTTTGTATAACATTTTTATATCTTTAAAATTTTGTTCGTTAGGCAAATTTATTACAAAAAAGAAGCACTGAGAAATTTGTCTCCGTTTGGTTTTTTGTTTTTACCCAGTGATTCTTTCTTTAAATAAGAACAAGTATTTTTGATATTTTTTGGACAGTCGCGAAAAACCCAAATAAAGGAGAAAAAATATATGAACACGCCACAATCATTCAGACATTACTTAAAATTCAAGATAGTGTTTTCAAAAGAAAGATTATGTTTCGTCAGCCAGTCTGCAATTTTTGGTTTTATCCATGCGCTAGTTGGAGGTTTATCCATCACTGTATTGTGACAGCCATGTGTGTACATTATCCATGACAATAACTGATGACTCCTCCAAAATTTTCAACAGCTGGTTAAGCTGAATCTTGCCATGAGTGACTCAAGGTACCATTTTGAAATATCCGTGTTTCATCCAAATAAACAAAATCAAACAGAGATTCGTCTTTGATATTTTGATACGTCTTCATAAATTGGATTCGTTTAAAAGCACTATCTGAAAGTTTCATCAGGCCTGTACGTGAATTATCCTGTAGCGTGTGAAGCGATGTTTTACTGTTTCAAAGAACTGCATGTTTAGTTTTTCATGAATACTTTCAATAATAAGCGTTTGTTCTGAAATAGTTCAATAAAATTTTATAAAAATATATTATTACAATGTAAATCTACTCACTTTTTTTATATATTTCACAAATTTGATTGCGAATTGAGCCCACGTCAAGATGATCTAGATTAGTCACTCGTTTTGGATGTAGGCGCTTTTTCTTCGCTGATTTTAAGAATTACTTCTAAGTTAAATTACTTCTAAGTTACTCTTCAACTTTTTCGAAAGTACACTAACAGTACCAATACTAATATTTAGTGCAGCTGAAACTCACTAAAAAAACTCTAATTAACCATGTGACCTACTAAGTTATTAATACATACCTCTCTCATTGCGCTTAATGGCAAAAGAGGAGCCCCATTATCTTGTTCCTATTCAAAATAATTATAAGCGACGAGACAAGTTGCTTACATCGACTGCTTAACGGTTTTGGCTTTTTTTTTGCAAATATAATCGCAGATTTTTTACTACAGAACTCACAAAAACAGAAATTAAACCTGAAAATAGCCAAAACAGCAAAGAATACAGTAAAAATAATTCAAAATGTTTGAAGGCACAACTCAAAAACGACCAGAAGAAAGTTCTGGGCCGGCAATAGTGTCCAGAACTACAAACCTAAATGTCATGTTGACAGCGAAATAACAGAATATGATCCAACGGAGCACCGTATTTTTATCCTATTCTAATAGGATTAGAGGAAGAAGGAAAGAGAGTGCTTCGAACTATAAATGATTTTTTCTTTCTTATGGATTTAAATTGGCAATAGATTTCTCTAGATTGATGACGGATTATTTTTCCTGATTGGATTCCTGGATCATTTCCCTGAATGATCTATATCAACTCTTATTTTATTTGCTATCACTGTATAAAATATTAATTGATGAATGAATTAAAAGAGCCTTCTTAAAATAAAGTTTAAATGGAAAAATATTCCATAGAAATCAATTTCACTATTAACTTAAAGTCGTTACAAAATTCAATCAACAGAAATTGTATTGGAGGGCTATCGAGAAAGTAGCTCAATAATGTTGTCTTTCAATATCTCTCGGATATTGTTCTTTAACGGTTTTAACAAGAATCCAATACTTTGAAATTATTTAGATATGCATAACTCGATTATATAAAGTGACGCTTGGTAGGGTTGATATTCTTTAAAAATATACTTTATATCAAGTAATAAGGAAGAGTATCACATCCTAATAATATAGAATATTAAAATATAATACAAATTAATATAAAAAAGGTAGGCAGTCATGGGGACTGCCGATAGAAAAAACTTGAAACTTTTCAATAACTGTGTTATTTTTTTAATTTTTAAATTAATTATTCTTTAAATATATAATTTAAAAATGTATAATTTTTTTTCACGTTGGATCGAGGATTTAAACAAATATAGAAAATGGACATTTAGAAAAAATAATTATATTACAATACCTTTTTTGTAAAGTTCCAATGGTGAAATTGAATCATACAAGTTTATAAATAATCATTTTGCAAAAAATAATATAACACGTACTTTATTTCTGACAATTTAAACCATTAAACAATAATTTTGAAAAATTAAATTTATTATTATTATTATTCACGTCCTGGTGGACCACGCGAAGTACAGTTAGAGGCGTTTGTTGTTGTTAACCTTCCTTTGCGCCCATACTATTATATTTATTCTTTCGCTATGAACTTTTTTCCTTTTGTCAGACCAGATTGTTCCAGTCTTCCTACATTTTTTCTCTGGCCACCCTTCCAAACGTTAACCTTGGGTCTGAAACAGCCTCTATCCTGAATTTCAGTTTTTGTAATATTTGCTGATCTTAGGTCCTCTTTAATTGCAGCAATCCATTTAATTATTTCTACTTTAGCTCTACTCCTATTTTCATAAAATTCGACTATTTGTCTAGTTAGCCTACTTGGATTCATCCGTTTTATGTGTCCGTAAAACTTAAGTCTTCTTTTTCTCATTTCGCTATGTATATCTGTGTATTGTTTGATTTCTTGGTTTTTCTCGAAGTCGGTATATTGTGCTATTTATTTTTTTGTTGCGTAAGATTTTTCTTTCCTTCTTTTCAAAGTCCTATGTCAATGTCCTCTTTCTGTTCAAAATGAGCATTTCTGCCCCATATAGATATTCTGGCTTAATAACTCTGTTGTAATGTCTCAGTTTTATGTTTTTAGACATGCATTTTTTGTTGTAAATATTTTGTGTAAGTCTTAATGCAGTTCCGATTTTCTGACATCTACCCTTATTGGCCACTTTTTCCAACCTATTTTCCTTGATTATTTCACCCAAACATTTGAATAGAGAGACTCGGCTGGTGTTACCATATTTTGTTTTTAGAACTGGCGTTCTTAGTCTGTTGCAGGTCAAGTATTGTGTCTTTTTAAAGGAAATTTGGCGTCCTTCCCACCTTTTCGGCTGTTTCTTTTAGGATTGCAATCTGGTTTTGTGCCGTTAATATATCTTGAGCCAACATTGCTAGATCATCAACAAACGCTTGACAATCTATTTTGATGTTGGTTTTCCCCAGTTTAATCGGGTGGTCAATATTCAGGGCTAACTTTTTTTCGCGCCACTCCTGTATTACTTTTTCTAGAACACAGTTAAATAAGAGTGGCGAGAGTCCATCCCCTTGTCTTATTCCAGTTTTAATTTCGAAGGGCTCTAAGATGTCACCCATGAATTTAACTTTCAACCTTGTGTTAGTTAATGTTGCTTTAATACTTGCCATAGTTTTCAGATCTAAACCTTGTTCTTTTCACGATTTGGAATAAAGATTCACGGTCAATAGAATCATATGCTTTTTTGAAATCCACAAATGTACAGACGAGATTTTTATTGTACAGTTTTTGATATTTTAGGATCAACTTTAGATTCAGGATCTGTTCAGGGCAGGATCTGCCCTGTTGAAAACCTGCTTAATATTCACCAATTTTAGGTTATAACTCTCCCTGTGCTCTGTCTAGTATACATTGTGATAGAATCTTGTAACAAACTGGGAGAAGACATATCCCTCTGTAGTTGTTTACATCAATTCTATCTCCTTTCTCGTGTAGTGGATGGATTAGAGCATCTTTCCAATCTTCTGGAATCCGTTCGGTTCGCCAAACTTCTTTTAGAATATTGGTTATTTCTTCGATTGTATCTGGACCAGCGGATTTCAAAAGTTCAGCAGTGATTCCATCTTCACCAGAAGCTTTGTTATTTTTAAGTCGCCTGATTTGCCTAATTATTTCATCTTCATTTGGTGGTAATGAATCTGGGTTTGTTTGTTTACGGTTTAGTGTTGGTAATTTGTTTACGGGCTCAGGACAGTTTTGTAGTTGTTCAAAATATTTCGCGAATTATTTGCAATTGTTTGGGGTTGATGCAAACTTTGGGGTCGATAGACTGCTAATTTAGTTTTAAATGTTTTGTAAAAGTTTCGGGTGTTATTTTTTTTGGAAATCTTTTTCTATTTCATTAAGCTGATTGTTTTCATATTTTCTTTTAGTTTGTCTTATTAGCTTCGATGTTTCTTTTCTTACTTCCCACAAGATTAAACTTGATGAGATTTATCAGTAAACACCAAATCACTTTTTTGATAATGATTTAATCATCTCCTGATGATGCTAACATGGTTAGCAAAACGTGCATCAAAAAGTTCAAAAAAAGTGATTTGGTGTTTAGTCGTAAATCTCTTCAAGTTTAGTGTTTCACACCAAAGAAGAAAAGAAACATCGAAGCTAATTAGATAGACAAACAAAAAGAAAATATGAAAACAATCAACTTAATGAAATAGAAAAAGAGTTCCAAAAAAATAACACCCGAAGTTTTTACAAAACCTTTAAAACTAAATTAACAGGCTATCAACCCCAAAGTATTTGCTTCCATAAGGAAAACGGATAATTAGCAAAAAAAAACGGATTATTTTGAACGACTACTAAACTGTCCTGAGCCCTTAAACATATTACGAACACTAAACCCTAAACAAACAAACCCAGATTTATTACCACCGAATGAAGATGAAATAATTCTTGATGAACTTATTGCCCTGTCAGTAGAGTTATCAAATCACAGGCAATGAATAATGCACAAGAATCTACTCTTCGACATTACACACCTAAAAACACCACACCGTCCTGTACCATCTGTGGCAAAAATATAGTCAGCAATTTTACGATTGGATTTAAAAACTACACTATACATGAGAAGTCCGATAAAAGCTCAAAGTTATATCCAAATCTCGTAATTCTGGTCTATTTTCTTTGGCAAATTTCTGTCTGCACAGCGACATTTTTCTCAAAAAAACGCTTCCATATAGAGTACCCATGCGAGCAAGCCGTATTAAGCCGAAGTAAAGCATTCAAATGGTAGAACAGTAAAAAAACAGCAATAAATTATAACATCTTTTTGGAAGTAGGAAAATAAACATCGAAGCTAATTAGATAGACAAACTAAAAGAAAATATGTAAACAATCAACTTATTGAAATAGAACAAGATTTCCAAAAAAATAACACCCGAAACTTTTACAAAACATTTAAAACTAAACTAGCAGTCTATCAACCCCAAAGTCTTTGCTTCCAAAAGGAAAACGGACAATTAGCTCTAAATAATCAAGACAATTGCAAAGAACTTGCGAAATATTTTGAACAACTACTAAACTGTCCTGAGCTCTTAAACAAATTACCAACACTAAACCCTAAACAAACAAACCCAGATTTATTACCACCGAATGAAGATGAAATATTTAGGCAAATCA
This sequence comes from Cosmopolites sordidus, assembly GCA_031761425.1. Taxonomy (NCBI): domain Eukaryota; kingdom Metazoa; phylum Arthropoda; class Insecta; order Coleoptera; family Curculionidae; genus Cosmopolites; species Cosmopolites sordidus. Next base: position 77,457 of record JARFXV010002446.1, read on the forward strand.
AGCGAAATAAAAATAACAAAGCTTCTGATGAAGATGGAAGCACTGCTGAAATTTTAAAATCCATTGGTCCAGTTACAATTAAGGAAATAACCAAAATTCTACAAGAAGTTTGGCGAACCGAACGGATTCCGGAAAATTGGAAAGATGCTCTAATCCATCCACTACAAAAGAAAGGAGATAGAACGGATGTAAACAACTACAAAGGGATATCTCTTCTCCCAGTTTGTTACAAGATTCTATATCAATGTCTACTAGACAGAGTACAGGGTTAGTTAGAACCTAAAATTGGTGAATATCAAGCAGGTTTTCGACCGGGCAGATCGTGCCCTGCACAGATCCTGGATTTAAAGTTGATCCTAAGACATCAAAAACTGTACAATAAAAATCTCGTCTGTACATTTGTGGATTTCAAGAAAGAATTTGATTCTATTGACCGCGAATCTTTATTCCAAATCTTGAAAAAACAAGGACTAGATCTGAAAACGATGGTAATTATAAAAGCAACACTAACTAACACAAGGTCAAAAGTTATATTCATGGGTGACATCTCAGAACCCTTTGAAATTGAAACTGAAGTGAGACAATGGGATGGACTCTCGCCCTCTTATTTAACTGTGTTCTAGAAAAAGTATTACAAGAGTGGCGTGAAAAAAAGTCGCCCATGTATATTGATCAGTCCATTAAACTGGGGAGAACCAACATCAAAATTGATTGTCTCGCGTTTGCTGATGATCTAGCAATTTTGGTTCAAGGTATATTAACGGCACAAAAAGAGATTGAAATCCTAAAAGAAATAGAAGAAAAGGTAGGACTCCAAATTTCCTTTGAAAAGATACAATACATGACCTGCAACAGACTAAGAACACCATTTCTAAAAACAAAATATGGTAACATCAGTAGAGTCCCTCAATTCAAATATTTGGGTGAAAAAGCGGCCAATAAGGATAGATGTCAAAAAATGGAAACTGCATTTACACTTACGCAAAATATTTACAACAAAAAATGCATATGTAAAACCATAAAACTGAGACATTACAATACAGTTATAAGCCAGAATGTCTATATCGGGTAGAAACGCTCATTTTGAATAGGAAGAGAGATATCGAGAAGATTGAAAAAAAGGGAAAGAAAAATGATAAGAAAAATCTTAGGCCCCAAACAAATAAATAGCACAACATACCGACTTCGAGAAAACCAAGAAATCAAACAATACGCAGATATACATAGCGATATGAGAAAAAGGAGACTTAAGTTTTACGAACGCATAAAACGGATGAATCCGAGTAGTTTAACTAGACAAATACTTGAATTTTATGAAAATAGGAGTAGAGCTAAAGTAGAAATCATTAAATACATTGCTGCAATTAAAGAGGACCTAAGATCAGCAAATATCACACTAATTGAAATTCAGGATAGAGGTTGTTTCAGACACAAGGTTAACGTTTGGGAGATTGGCCAGAGAGAAAAATGTAGGAAGACTGGAACAACTTGGTCTGACGAAAGAAAAAGCTCATAGTGAAATAATGAAATCGTTATGGGCGCAAAGGACGCCTCTAACTGTACTTCGCGTGGTCCACCAGGGCTCATACGTGAATAATAATAGTAAAAATAAATAAATACATTTATCTATTATCAATTGGAATAAAAATACTGTAATACGGGGGAAGGCGTAAAACCGTATGTCCCATATCGGCAGCAATGGTATAACATACATATTCCTTTTTAATATTAATTGTGTTTAATATTCCTAGATTACATTTTTTATATGTATTTTCGAAGTATATATCGTTTCTTTACTTCTAGTTCTGAATTTCCAATTTAGTGTTATTTGCATTAGGACCTTAATTTTTTTGGCGGTAACTAGCATTGTCCATTACAATTACGCTTTCCTTAAGCACATTGGGCAAAAGGCTACTTATAAGCCAATCTTCAAAAAGTTCTGCTGTGATGTCGTCATGATGTGAAATGTTAACATTTTTGCAAGACAATCGTAGACAATTTGGAACCCATCCATCTTCGAAACCAGCATGTAAAATTGTAATTATTATTCCCTTGTTCGCTGCGACTTTGGTTTGGCATTTTCTTTATTTATCTACCCATCCTTTTGCTGGCGTCTCATGTGTATCGTACAATGTTTCATCAAGGTAGATAATGCGACGGTTTTCTAATCTGTATTTTTTTATAAAGCTTAAGTAGTCAAACCGCCATCGTCGCAATCGTTGTGACTCTAATAATATTTGTCTTTTGTTAATGATTCGATATGCAAAACCCATTTGAGATAATATTCTCCAGAGACTAGTTCTGCTAGAATACAATGTAGACACAGTTTGGTCTTCATGCGTAGCATAAATTTTGGTTTTTGAATTAAGTCTTTATCGCTGTCGTCAACACATTTGCTTTTATCAGAATCATTAAGAAATTTTTTGGCTTTAATTGGCTTCGTCACAACATCTTTAACTGTAGACAATGGAGTGTTCGTTAATGAAGAAATTTCTGCTGCGGCTTCATTTACATTAAGCCCCCTATTCAATAAAGAAACACACATTTTTAACAATTAGCTTCGCATCAAGGGTTAAGTAGAGGCACAATTATTATTATCTTACCAAGACCTCCACATTTTTAGCACGGTTGGAATAACAAAAAATACGATTGAAATTATAGAACTGCACTATTTAAGAAAAGAATGCGAACTAAACTAAAATATTTCGAAACTATTACACGAGGTATAAAATTAATTTTATCTTTTTACCAGTTATTTTTGTAGGCCCGGCATTGTTTACGTTTCTTGCAACTTTGCCCGGTTTCGTTAGGGCAGTTTTGCACCGGTTTGTTAGAATTTCTAAGAATAGCGAATAACGATCGGCCTCACAGACCGCAAGTCAATAGTTAAAGCTTAAGGTGGTCTAGAAAGAGTGCACAAGTCTACAAAGTGAAGTAATCTGAAATGTACACACAATTGAATTTCTAAGTCTCGACTCTTCTGTAAATAAGAATACGAAGAAGAAGAAAACTTTAAAATTTACTTTATTCTTTCTATATTCTTGCACTAAAGTACCGATATTTATTAAATTTTGATTGATTGAAGGTACTGTAGTCATCAAAACAAACTGCCTGTAAAATTTTTCTTTTTCGGAAATTTAAAATTACAGAAAATATTTCATTACAGAGATATTTCCAAAATTACAGTTTTCACCAAACTTCTAAAAGAAGAGCTAACAAGTTTTATAGGCAGGCCTTTCAGAGAGTTGGTAATATTTTCTGTTTATAGAAAACATTTCTTATTAGACAACATATGCGTGAACGTTTAGTGTTTAAGAGTAATATTTATTTAATAGCTTTTGGCGAAGTGTCACAAAATATAACTAGTATTTAACAAAATTATATTTTAGCTTTGCTTTATGATCTAAACTTTCATCCTGATATCGTTAGTAGTCTGAGTGGAAATAAAATTAACAATATATATAGAAATAAAAAATCAGAAATAAACAGAAAACATGTAAAGTAGGGTGATATTTTTAGTGCACCGAATTCAAGTAAAACAACAATTAAATTAGATGCCTCGAAACTATCTATTTTATATAAAGTAAATTTCATTAATGTTTGGAAACAATTTCGGACAAATGTCCGCGACTACTTTTGACAAAGCAAATTTTGTCAACCCAATTTCCGATCACTTCTTCAAGCAATTGGGTCCTTATGTTCACAATTCTCCAAATTATGTTGGCTTCCATCAAAATAAATACTCCATCAAAATAAATACTATATTCTAAAAAATATTCATAATAACCTTGGTGGCCAATTAACTCTTCCGTTCATCGATATAATTTTCTCACGGAATTATTACCTCAATAAATCGATTGTTATGTTGGCTGTATGTCATGTGGAGGCGTCCTGTTCAAACCACATCTCCTCCAGATCAATATTATTCAAATTCGGAATTAAATAATCATTAATCATTGCCCTGTAACGATCCCCATTAACGGTCAAATACTTTCCAACTTGATTTTTAAAGAAATACGGCCCAATGATGCCACCGGCGTACAGTCCCCACCATAAGGTGCATTGGTCTGGATACAACAGTAATTGTTGGATCATTCGTGGATTATTTAAACTCCAAATGCGGCAATAGTTTTAACTGTAGACAACGGAGTTTTCCATAATGAAGACGTTTCTGCTGCGGCTGCATTCAATAAAGAAACATACACATTTTTAACAATTTGCTTAGCATCGGACGATAAATGTTTTCTATTAAAATTATTACTACCGGAGGCACAATGATTATTATCTTGCCAAGAACGCCACATTTTTAGCATGTTTGGAATAACAAAAAATACGATTGCAATTATAGAACTGTACTGTTTAAGAAAAGAATGCGAACTAAACTAAGATATTTCGAAACTACTAAACCAGGTATAAAATTAATTTTATCTTTTTACCTGCTATTTTATTAGGCCCGGTCCTGTTTACGTTTCTTGCAACTTTGCCGGGTTTCGTTACGGCAGAGTTTGTTAGAAGTTTGTTACAGCCAATCGGTCAACGATATATCTTGAACCGCACTATACTTAAAAACCCAAAACATCCCGTGTGGACAAGGGGGAATTTCTAAGAATTGCGAATAACGCTCGGCCTCACAGACCACAAGTCAATAGTTAAAGTTTAAGGTAAGTAATTGTTGGATCATTCGTGGATTATTTAAACTCCAAATGCGGCACTAGTTTTAACTGTAGACAACGGAGTTTTCCTTAATGAAGACGTTTCTGCTGCGGCTGCATTCAATAAAGAAACATACACATTTTTAACAATTTGCTTAGCATCGGACGATAAATGTTTTCTATTAAAATTATTACTACCGGAGGCACAATGATTATTATCTTGCCAAGAACGCCACATTTTTAGCATGTTTGGAATAACAAAAAATACGATTGCAATTATAGAACTGTACTGTTTAAGAAAAGAATGCGAACTAAACTAAGATATTTCGAAACTACTAAACCAGGGGTAAAATTAATTTTATCTTTTTACCTGCTATTTTATTAGGCCCGGTCCTGTTTACGTTTCTTGCAACTTTGCCGGGTTTCGTTACGGCAGAGTTTGTTAGAAGTTTGTTACAGCCAATCGGTCAACGATATATCTTGAACCGCACTATACTTAAAAACCCAAAACATCCCGTGTGGACAAGGGGGAATTTCTAAGAATTGCGAATAACGCTCGGCCTCACAGACCACAAGTCAATAGTTAAAGTTTAAGGTACGTAATTGTTGGATCATTCGTGGATTATTTAAACTCCAAATGCGGCAATAGTTTTAACTGTAGACAACGGAGTTTTCCTTAATGAAGACGTTTCTGCTGCGGCTGCATTCAATAAAGAAACATACACATTTTTAACAATTTGCTTAGCATCGGACGATAAATGTTTTCTATTAAAATTATTACTACCGGAAGCACAATGATTATTATCTTGCCAAGAACGCCACATTTTAGCATGTTTGGAATAACAAAAAATACGATTGCAATTATAGAACTGTACTGTTTAAGAAAAGAATGCGAACTAAACTAAGATATTTCGAAACTACTAAACCAGGTATAAAATTAATTTTATCTTTTTACCTGCTATTTTATTAGGCCCGGTCCTGTTTACGTTTCTTGCAACTTTGCCGGGTTTCGTTACGGCAGAGTTTGTTAGAAGTTTGTTACAGCCAATCGGTCAACGATATATCTTGAACCGCACTATACTTAAAAACCCAAAACATCCCGTGTGGACAAGGGGGAATTTCTAAGAATTGCGAATAACGCTCGGCCTCACAGACCACAAGTCAATAGTTAAAGTTTAAGGTAAGTAATTGTTGGATCATTCGTGGATTATTTAAACTCCAAATGCGGCAATAGTTTTAACTGTAGACAACGGAGTTTTCCTTAATGAAGACGTTTCTGCTGCGGCTGCATTCAATAAAGAAACATACACATTTTTAACAATTTGCTTAGCATCGGACGATAAATGTTTTCTATTAAAATTATTACTACCGGAGGCACAATGATTATTATCTTGCCAAAAACGCCACATTTTTAGCACGTTTGGAATAACAAAAAATACGATTGCAATTATAGAACTGTACTGTTTAAGAAAAGAATGCGAACTAAACTAAGATATTTCGAAACTACTAAACCAGGTATAAAATTAATTTTATCTTTTTACCTGCTATTTTATTAGGCCCGGTCCTGTTTACGTTTCTTGCAACTTTGCCGGGTTTCGTTACGGCAGAGTTTGTTAGAAGTTTGTTACAGCCAATCGGTCAACGATATATCTTGAACCGCACTATAGTTAAAAACCCAAAACATCCCGTGTGGACAAGGGGGAATTTCTAAGAATTGCGAATAACGCTCGGCCTCACAGACCGCAAGTCAATAGTTAAAGTTTAAGGTAAGTAATTGTTGGATCATCCGTGGATTATTTTAACTCCAAATGAGGCAATTTTGTTTATTAACGTAACTATTTAGCCATAAATGAGCTTCATCTCTGAACAAAATTTCGCGGTTAAATTCCAGGTCAAGTTGCAAGTTGATTTTGTGTCCCATTCACCGAATGTATGACGATGGACTTGCGATTTGAACTCTTGGACAAACTTGATCTTGTAAGGCACCAGACCAAGATATTTACGTAAAGTTTTCCACAGTCGAATAACTTAATAGTAGCTTAACTTCTTACGAACGGCGACGAATTGATAAGTTTGAATCTTCATCAACTGCCAATAGCAGTGGCGATATTTTCTTCGGGCACGCACATAACTTTTAGTCTTTTTTTGTTTTAATATCGAGTAGAATGAAATGCGTTCGGAATTTGTCGATAATTCGGCGAATATATCGCTCGGTTGGGAGACTATGTGCACCAGAAAATTCACGAAGCGCTTTATACGTTTGGCGCACAAAACACTGATGTTGATAATAAATTTCGACAATTTGCAAGCATTGCTCTAATCTTTGTTCATGACGATTTGTTGTTGATGATGTTTCATGATGATTTGCCAAACTACACTAAATAATTTTGACATTAGAACCTCACAAGCTCACAGTTCGTTTACAGCGACCCCTATAGGACATTCGGATACACCAAACAAATCACCCGTTAACAAGAAACGAATAAATAGGATACTGATATCGAAAGTAAAATAATTTAAGTCAAAACTGAAGAAATAATTAATACTTCTATTGGAACGTTTGATATGAACTTTTAAACTCAAATAGATTCACCATTAAACTCCAAATTACTCACTTAAAATTACATTTCATGTGTTAATGAAGTTTCTCCAATAATTTACGGTCCTTGGCCTGGTTAATTGCCATATTTTGGGTCTTCGGTTCGGTTTATATATTGTTAATTTCGTTTTTTTGGATATTTGTTTGTTGTTTAAAAAGCCTCTGCTAAGCAATTGGCGCAATCTCCCTGCTTTCGTTTGTCTGTTGTTTAATTCGTCGTCCTGGTTTCCCCTATTATTAGTAATAGTACCTAAGTACCTATAATAGTAATACTTTTCGGGGTGTTTGATTTCCATGTTGTTTAAGGTTGTTGTTCTCTCCTTGCAATGTTCTTGGTTATTTGATCAATATCATGATATGTATCTTATTTTCATTGATGTGTAAACCAAACTTTTCAGCTGCATCGTTCCATACTCCTATGATGAATTTTAATTTTTCCTCAGATTCTGCCATGAGAACTAATATACACAATTTCTACATTAACTGGTTTCATCTTTGTCTATCCCACGTAGTATTTCTTGAATTTATTCTTTCATATATTGATTATTTAATCTATTGTGTTAATAAACAGCAGCGGACTCATACTTCCTCCTTGTCTCACTCCTTCCATTGTTCTGTTCCTCTCTCTCGCTTTTTCTACTATCTGTTGAAGGGTGAAAATATGGTCCTGGACAGAATGGTTTAACCTGAATCCGCTTTGCTGGTCTAGTATATTGTCAATTTCCACCCTTAATCTTCTCTCTAATACAGTTTCGTACATTTTTGCTATTATACATAGTAATGATATACCTCTGCAGTTCAACCATTCTCTTTTGTTTCCTTTCTTGTATATTAGTATGATTAAGGCATTAGTCCATTATTTTTGAATTTTTTTGTTTTTCCATGCTAAGTTAAACAGTTTTAAAAGTGCATTTCTTGCATACTGTTCCATGTATTTTAGCATTTCCGAAGTGATTTCGTCGCCCCCAGGTGCTTTTCCCAGTTTAAGTTTTTCTATGGTTTCTGTTAATTCTACTTCAGTTATTAAATGTTCAGTTGTTTTTCTTGAATTTTTATTGTCTATTATTTCTTCATTTTTGTTTAACATGTTGATGGTGTCCGGGTTTAACTCCAAATCTCCAGGTGAGCGGAAGTTTTCCCACCTTAACCTTCCGACAGAGGTACGTAGGTTTGCTGGCCAAGCCATGATCAGGCATATTTTTGTCCACTTCAGATTTCAGTTACCATTTTTCTACAAATATACTTTTACTATATTTTCATATTCAGATAAAGATCTTACCATTTAGATGAGATGATTTAGATCTTACCAAAAGATGTTACCATTTTTTACAAATATATTTGTATTATATTTTCGTATACAGATAAAGAGCTCAGTTACCATTTTTTAAATTATCTATTTGCCGCTTGACCCTATTTAATTACCCTTGAGTTGCATATTTCTTTTTACTATTATCAGAATAGAGTTAAGAACCTCTAATTTATAAGTACAGGGGCATTGAGACGAGCTGGTGTAGATTTTCCGCGGTAAGGATTAGCGAACTACCTTCCCTAGACCTTCCTGTGTCTTATTTTATAGTTTTTTTTTTCTTTTTTAATGTGCTGTGTGTCTTTTTTTTTAGTGTGCTTATGTGAATTAAAAGTATAAAATCAAGCAAACAGTTTTTTTTTAAGACAGACCTCTTCCTGGTTCCAGGGTCTTTTCTAATATCAGATATATTCACGAACCGGGTGGCGTCCGTTTTTCGCGCAGCTTCTTATTGTCCAGGACCTTCTTCCCGGTGCTCCCGGCGAACAGCTGCCGTTGCTGTGATCAATATTTTTTGTTTGTTCACAAAGACAAAAGAAATGGTCCCAACTCCCTCCACCTTTCGAGTATGCATGCATCATTCGTCAATAGATTATCTTCTTTGTCATTGATTATGTCTTTGTTATTTATTAAATCTTTGAGTGATTTGTAAAACAATTTTATGTTTTCTGAACTATTCTTCTCCATTTGTTGTCCGAATTTGTCCCAGCTCACCCTTTTCGCTTCCTTGACTATAATTTGGCGATATTATTCTGCTCTTTGTATTTTTCACGATTTTTCAGTGTTTTACTTACTAGGTACTTCTTCCATAAAATCGTATTCTTCTCAATCTCGTTCTTCACATTCTCGTTCCACCAAGCTGTATCATTGTAATTTTCACTATTTCTGCTATCCACAAGCTTTTTTTACTGACATGGTTATGCTACTTTTCGGGCTGTACCATTCCTATTCAATATCTTCACCTATTTCCTCATTTCTCCCACAATACCTCTCTAATATTACCTGATATTTCTTCCTTATGTCCTTTTGTGTGATTCGATTATTTCCTTGCAAGCATTTTTTTGCCAGCAGTTGAATCTGAATATTTATCTAATATATATCTATAATATTTATCTAGAATAGTAATCTGACTATTTTAGGTTTATTTTCAAGCCTTAAGGGTCTCCCACCCTTTGCGGCTCTTGTATGCGTTTCTGTAGTTCATCTGGGTCTTGTGACAGGAGAACGATATCATCCGCAAATATAAAGCGATTTAAGTATTCACCATTTATTTTTATTCCATCCTGTTCCCAATCCAAATTACGGAATACCTCTTCAAAGCAGGCTGAGAAAAGAAGAGGCGATATTGAGTCATCCTGCCAGACACCCCATTCTGTATTGATTTTAACTTCAAGAGATCATCCATGTGAACCGTCACTGTGGCTTTACCATACATGGATTTCAGTAGGTTCATATATACCCTGTCTTACGTAATGGTTAATACGTAATGGTTAATACGTAATGGTTAATACGTTCTCCCTTGGTTACGTAATGCATCCATAATGGCTTGCTTTGATATAGAGTCAAATGCTTTTTCGTAGTCAATAAAAGCCAAGCACAGTGGAATGGTGTATTCATTGTGCCTTTCTATGACCTGCTGTACAACCTGGATGTGATCCATTGTACTGAATTCACTTCTGAATCCTGTTTACTCTCTTGGTTGTGCGTCATTTAGTGTTCTTAATATCCTTTATTTATATATTATCTTAGTGAATACTTTGTACACTACTAATACGAAGCTTATTGGGCGGTAGTTTTGAAATGTTCATGTGCTCCGTTCTTGTAAATAAGACTCATTTCAGCATTTTTCTATAGGTTGGGTATTTTGAGTATAATTTTCCAAGTATTTTATATAAATTTCGACGGCCAGATTTTAACTGTTACTCTATACTAGAGCTTTCCCATTCTTCATCACTTCTACAGCATTTGTCACTTTATCCAACACGATATCTGGCATTTGCTCTTTCGTGGGCATTGCTCTTTCATGGACATTGCTCTCTTTGACTGGTTCTGATCTTCATATAACTTTGAATAAAATCTTCTGATAACCTGTAACATTTCCGTACGTTCCCTGCACAGGTCATCCTCACGCATTAAGGCAAACATGTACGTCCTTTTATTTCTCAGCTTGTGTTTAGGCTTCTTTATTCCCATGTTTTCTTCTGTGTTTTTTTTTACACTAGCTGCATGTTAAACCGACGTGTTTTCTCTCGAATACGTTTTCTTATAGTTTTACAAAGCTCAGCGTACTCGACTCTTCTAAAAAGACTCCCTGCATCAGACATATATTCATATGTTCATTGAAATCATTCCAGATATCAATCCATTCGTTCTGTAAAGGCTCACGACTATCCCTTCTTATAATTTCCTTTATTTTTCGTAGGAATCTCATTTCTGCAGCTGTATTTCTACTTTCGTTTCTCTTTGGTCCAAAATTCGCTGCCTTATATCATTGATGGTCTCACTACTTTCTGATTCACTCGTGCTTTTACCTCTTTCGGTATCTCCCTTTTTCTTTCCCATTTTTTCGTTTATTTTACCATCCATTTTATCATTATCTTCTATTATTGTGCCTATATACAAATAGTATTTGATATTTGATATTTGACCTTCCCATCAAGTACAAATTTATTTTTTATTTTTGCGCCTGCAATTATCATTTTTTTGATTTTGTCGATATTTATTTCCATGTTAACTTTTCTTAGCTCTTCGTTGTTTATCGTTAAGTTATGTGATAGTTTTTCTTCAGAATCTGCCATTAGAACCATATTATTAGCGAACAGTAATTCTTGTGTTATTACTGTTGTCATTTTTTCTAAAACCTATTTTTATATTCTTATAATTTGCTTTTCTATATTTACACATCCTCATTAACGACTGAAAATAACAGTGGACTTAGTACGCAGCCCTGTCTTAGGCCTGTTCCTGTGTCAAATTCTATAGAGTCATAATTATGTGTTCTTACTTTATTCTTGTTGTTGTTGTTGTATAAGCCCTTGATAATTTCGATTACTCCTTCTTCCACTCCTCGTCTCTTTAGACTTTTTCAAATGCCTCTTCTTTTTATTCAATTAAATGTTTGTTTTCAGATTGGTTTCGGTTTCTTATCTTAACTGTTTTTCTCCTGGTTGTCTAATCATAAATATCAGATCTTGCGTGCTTTTATCCTTTTTAAAAACATGCCGTAGTTCCTCTAATGTTGCTTCTAAGTTTTCTCTCAGTCTATGCTCTATTATACTCGTAGATATTTTTCCAGGTAAACTTGTTACTGTGATCCCGCTGTATTTTTTTACATTTTTTACATATACCCATATTCGTTTACATTATACCCATATTCGTTTATTAGTGCCAAAAATTCTTCCTTTACTATTTTTCGGATATATTTCAGCATTTCTGCTGTAATGTCTTGTCCTGGACTTTCCCAAAAATTAAAAAAAATATATTACTTTGAAAATTATATATTTATTTTTTGTTCTTAAATAAAATATATCATTTAGAAATTAAAATATTTTAAATTAAATTATATTTGTAAACTATTGCAAGAACTTGCAGATTATATCAAGAACTTGAAAGTGCGCCTTCGCATACCTCTCGTTCAACAACGCATGCGTCTAACCTTTCAACAGATGCATGCGTCTTAACGACCAAAAGTTGAACAAGTAGGGACATATCTAATAATATTAAAACCAACACTATTCATGTAATAACCTTTTACATGCGAGTTTTAAACATACTGGAAATTTAAATATAAATCTTAGTTAATTTATTCAAAATTTTCCGTTCGAAATTGATGGAACCACTTCTTACAAATACTGTTCGAGCCGGCATTATCCTCAAAAGCCGCACAAGTCATGTCCTGAGCTTTTTTAGTGCGTCAAATGTTACTTTTCAAACGATATAGCGTCTACAACTGATTTTTCAGGTTATACTCGTATATAATTCTACAGTAGACTCGTATATAATTCAAACTGATATAAAACTGCAGGATGGCGCTTTAAAATAAGTATATAATGAGATAAAATTCTGATTGAAATAAGTTGTGCAGTAGATGACAGCAAAGTTTAAGCAAAAGCAGCAAAAATTACAAAAAAATAATTCCACTCTTCTATTCAAAATACAATGCAGAACGAAAAATTTTTCATCGTTCAAATAAGGATTAAAAGTTTAACTTACTTTTTTAATTACCGAAATTTTTCATTAGGGTAAAACTATATATATCGGACAAGTAATTTGTGAGTGTCAGAAAGTTTTTAACTAGTAAGTTAAATAGGAAGACTTTTCATTAAGCTTCATCCAAAATTGCTTGTTAACAACGCTCAATTTAAATTTAAAGTAATTTGTTCAGCTTAATTACTACAATATCTACTCGTGTTTAAAAGTACACAGATTTTCTAAATTACAAGGATTTTTTGTGAAATCGCTTATTTTAATAAATGTACTAAGAATAACATAGAAATTTCCGCTATATTTAAACTCTGTATGTATTAGACTTATATCGACACACAGTGTTTTTTTCAAATACGAGTTATATTAAATTTACTGTAAGATAGGAAGAAGCGAGGGTCCCACCATATCCCTCTCCACCGCTTGACAATAAAGGCGAAAAACCCCTCTTAGGCCCTTTTTACACTATCCACTCCGCGCCACGCTACTCGTCGTCAACATATCGGTCCCTTTCACACTTGTCCACGCCACACCACGTTACGCCACGCCACAGCACACCACTCGTCATTTCTCACTTCTCAACGTTCCAGCAACACCTTATCCACCTGAAAAGTGAGACTTTTCTGTTCGGTCTGTTTTTGCCATCGTCATGGACTATTTGAATAAAGACTTGACTGGCATGCGTTTAATTGTCCTTCGAAGGTTAAGAAGGCGCAGGAAAAAAAGAGAAATTTGGGTACACCCATATATTTCGACCAGACGAAAAAACAGCACTATTTTGAGGAGCTCCTTGATAATCCCATGAAGTTTTTCACATTATTTCGTATGAGCGTGGAATCATTTCAAGAACTGTCTGCAGTTTTAGAAGAAAATTTTCGCAGACAAGACACTGTCTTGAGGAAGTCTATTACTCCCCAGCAGATGCTGATAGTAACATTGGGTCATTTCTTTGGGTCATTTATTGTAAATAGTAAATCCATATTTTTTGCGGATGACACACAGCTGTACAAGGAGTTCGTGTGCGATGATTATGAACGTGCGGCCAAGACCATTAATGAAGATCTTTGTAATATTTCTGCATTCGCTGCAAATCATTGCCTACATTTGAACCCTACCAAATCAAAAGCTATTATTTTTAGCTCAAATAAGAAAAGGCAGTTTATATGTTCTCAAATAAAACTGTACATTAATCAGCAAAAAATCCAGATTGTAAACTGCGCAAAAATTTTGGGTTTGGTTGTTGACGAAAGGTTACGCTTTTGTGAACATATAACTTATTTGACAAGACAAAGTTATGCTAGTCTAAAACTTTTGTACTCTGCTAGAGATGTACATTGTATGTGAAAGTCTTGTAATATCAAAATTACGTTACTGTATCACTGTGTATTTTCCTTGCTTGGATGTCGTAACCCGCTACTGTTTCCAGAAGATACAAAATTCTTGTTGCCGCTTTGTATGAAGGATGGACTCTTTATTTAGGTATAGCTTACTATCGAGTATTAAACGTTTAATGATTACGTCCTCTCCACTTTGCCTTAGGAGTAGATTGGGTTTTCGCCGAATTATTCATGATTCCTACCACACAGTGCCCTTCTTGTGGTGCCACGTTATAACACAGCCATGTTTTATCGTTCTTTCAGCTACAATGCTGCTAAATTGTTTAACTCTCTAAGTAGAGATTTGAGATGTCACTTAATGTTCTACAGAAAGCACATCAGATTTAAATTTAGGGAATATCTGCTATCAACGCAGAGATAGAGCCTTATAGGTTATTTTATGATTATCTTCATTTCTTTTTTTTTCATTGATGAATCTTTTTTAGTTATTTTCCTTGTTATTTGTTATTTGTTATTACTTGTTTTGCTTCTATGTTTTAGTTTCGTATATAGGTTGTTGTTATTTGTATTTTTTTTTGCCTACAGAATATTAGTTTATACTTATATACATTATGTAAGTCAGTATTATGTGTTGTAATTGGTTTTTGGATACGGTTTAAGTATGAGTGGCTCGTTGGCCTAGATTTCGTCCCATCCTTTACACCACTTTTCAGTATCAAAAAAGATTATCAAAAAGCGGTTGTGTCGCGTGGATGGGAGTTACGTGCATGTGGCGCCGCCTGCTGTAGATCTCGAAAGAAACCCCTCGAAAAAGACGCTAAGTGGATTTTGTTTTTTTTTGCCTTGGTTCGGGGCTGCTTATTTTGAGATATTCGCAGCTGTCCATTAATATCTAATGGAACTTTCAGTATCCAGTCCCCGTGACTCGTCCAGTACCTTATATATATATAAATAAATATATATATATATATATATATATATATATATATATATATATATATATATATATATATATAACTCGAAAATAATCTTAATAATAAAATTATTAACAAAATGGTAAGACGCCAGATAGGTAAGAAAACATAAATTGGCAAGTGCAAAGAAATTCGTGACCCAAAATAAGGGGCAAATTCTATACAATCTACCTTTTGAACTGTCAATGTTGGTTGACTTCTTAACAAACTTCATTAGCTAAAGTTAACATATAGATAGACTTTAGTTTAGTGTATGCGAAAGGTGTGTCGGGAAACTACAAATAAGGGATTTGCTGTTTTCTGAAAAACTTCATTCATTTAAGTTTTCAAATCAAAAGTTTGAATGAAAGAACTGCATTGAACTAAGACTATAACGAAGTAACATCTGTAAAATAGATAATGATTGAATAAAGGCATTTATTAATTCTGTTCAACAATAAATCCTAAGGAAGATTGGGGTCAATTTTATAGTAAAATAACAACGAAGTCATAAAGGAAATATTGTTTTTGTGATAACAATTTTAAACCACCTTCGAACAATGTTTTTGTAAACCTTATTAATAATAGTATTTAAACGCGGTAAGGACTTTCTTCCAGCAAATTCTATTCGATATCTCTTAATTTAATCATGATTTAAGGAAATTTTTTGTATAAAAGATGTAAAGAATCGAGTTACAGCTCATATATATATATATATATATATATATATATATATATATATATATATATATATATATATATATATATATATATATATATATATATATATTAATTTGTCCAACATAGATATTTGCAAGTGTGTAATTTTGCTGTGACCAAAAATTGTAATTAACAATAAATTTGAACGGGAAAAGAAAGATCAATTCTTCTATTGGAGCCTTTGGTGTGAAACACTATACTTGAAGAGATTTACCACCTCAGATTAAATCATCCCCTGATAGCGACACGTGCACCGAGCAGTTCAAAAAAGTGATTTAGTGTTTAGTGGTAAATCTCTTCTCTTCTCTAAAAAGTTTAGTAGAAATGAAAGGGTAAATTTTAAGTTTATGAATATCTGGATATATTATCATTTCTTTCAAAATAAAGGGTATTCCATTAAGAGGTTTCGAATGTTGGAAATGAATAAAAGAAACCTTTCATAACATACCTGAAAGTTATTTTTGGCAGTGCGAAGCTGGACAGTGTACAATTATACGTGAAATACAACATCTGTCAATGTCCATGTCAGGTTTCGAATGTTTTGTTTTGCTAGTCTTCTTATCTCAAACTTTGTTTATGTTATTCGGTTTCATTGTGGAATTCAGTACAATTTCAGCAATGGAGCGCTACACACTAGAACAACGTGTTTACATTGTTAAAACGTATTTTCAAAATGGTTGTTCTGTGAGAGCCACATTTCGGCGAATTCGTGAATACTTTGGTGTGTGCAATGGTCCGTGAGAAGTAACCATTCGCAAAATAGTGCGTAGATTCGAAACTACCGGATCTGTGAAAGATATCGAAACAAAAGTCCGGGAACGTCCTGCTCGTTCGGTTGAAAATATTCAGGCGGTTCGTGAAAGTGTTACTGAAAATCCACAAATGTCTGTTAACAGGCGCGCGCAACATTTGGGTATCAGCAGAACTTCAACGTGGCGAATTTTGAAAAAAGACATAAGTCTACATCCTTACAAAATTCAGCTAACACAGGAGCTAAAGCCAGCCCACCATGGGCAACGCCGTGCATTTGCCAATTGGATCATTTTCAGTGACGAGGCTCATTTCTACTTAAACGGTTATGTAAATAAACAAAATTGTCACATCTGGGGCAATGAAAATCCTAAAAAAATCCACGAAATCCCGATGCATGCTCAACGTGTCACAGTTTGGTGTGGTTTTTGGGCTGAGGGTATCATTGGACCGTATTTTTTTGAAGATGAAGATGAACGAGCTGTTACAGTAAACGGAGAACGATATCGAACGATGATTGATGTTTTTTATGCGATCAAATAATGGACATGGATTTAGAGAATATGTGGTTCCAACAAGATGGTGCGACATGTCATACAGCACGTGAAACATTGACTTTATTGCGTACACAGTTTGGAGGGAGGCTGATCTCCCGGAATGGGAACGTAAATTGGCCACCAAGGTCATGCGACTTGACGCCGCTAGACTATTTTTTGTGGGACTATGTGAAGAGTAAAGCTTACGAAAATAATCCGCAAACCGTTCAACAGTTGAAAGAAGAAATTAGGCGAATAATTCGTGACATAACTCCGCAAATGTGTTCAGCAGTAATCGAGAATTTCAACAAAAGAATTGTGAGCTGCCAGAGAAGTCGTGGCGGTCATTTGACAGATGTTGTATTCCACGTATAATTGTACACTATCCAGCTTCGCAATGCCATAAATACCTTTCAGGTATGTTATGAAACGTTTCTTTTATTCGTTACCAACATTCGAAACCTCTTAATGGAATACTCTTTATATATTTTTCTTTCAAAAATTTAATCAGATTTTCATATTATAATCAAATCTTTAGTTTATTTTCTCTTTTCTTTTGCAGGTAAGTCTTCGGTGACATTCCGAGTCATAGTTCCTGACAGGTATGTCCATAGTAAAACATAAGAATTGCCTTAAAAAGTATACTCGTATCTTAGAAAACCGAACACCCAGTAAAAATGTAAATAATAATTTACATAAATTATTATAATTTGTTATTAAGCAAATCACTAAAATTACAATCTAACCTGATAAACTTTAACCGCTATTGCCTTTAATAATACGTTGATGCGCCATGTTTACTCATTAACCCGTTTGGGCATTGATCTAATGAGGTGATTAATATCCTGCTGGGATACCTCATTCCAAGCGGCTTCTACCTCATGTCGAAATGCCGCCAAAGTTTAAGGGTTGTTGTAAATTTAGTAGCCTTCTATCTACCATGTCCCATACAGATTCAATTGGGCTTAAATCGGGAAATTGTTGGAGGCCATGACGGTACATTAATTTGAGCATGGTCGATGTAGTTCAATGTGACTCTTACAACATGTGGCCGCGCATTATCCTGTTGAAAAATTGGGTTTGGGTTTGGGTGTGTCCTGAAATGAGGGTCCACAATTTCTTGGTCCTAACGCCATAAGTAATGGCACCCCACACCATAATTCCAACAGTGTGATAAACATGTTGGTATTATGTTCAACGAAAAACTGTGGATCTCTCGTCGTTGACGCCTAATCAAAATCGAGACTCGTCACTAGACACAATTGCGTTCCATTCGTAGTTTCATTTAGCCGTTCTCCTCACAACTCAAGTGGATTGCTTCGATGCTCTGGAGTTAGAGGTAGCGCTCAATGCAAACAATATAAATTTCCCCGCATTCTATGTGTCTTCCTTGTTCTGCAAACCATTGAGTTCTTCTTTTCTAGTGGTAGAGAAGCGGTCTCTTAAAGCCAACACCCTCAAACGCCGATCTTGGCTTTCTATTGTTCTTCTGCGTGATCTTGTACCCCTGGATCAATGTATTCAGCCTTCTTGAAGTCATACCCGATAACATCTTAACACACTACCTAGACTAAATCAAATGTATTTACCACCAAACACCGAATCACTTTTTTTAAAGTTCTCGACGCACGATTAGATTAAATCATCTTGATGATGCTAACATGGTTAGCAAAACGTGCACCAAGAACTTTAAAAAAATTGATTCGGTGTTTAGTGGTAAATCTCTTTGAGTTTAGAGTTTCGCATCGAAGATTCCAGTAGACTACCTAGACTTCTGTGAGTATTTTCCCGAAAAGAAAGTTCTCTCCTAGTCTAACTATCCGTCCCCCGTTAAACTCGGTAAGTAGGCGAAATTCGTACTTCTTCGCACACTAAGCGTGGTAAATAATTGAAAACAACGTTCAAGAACACACTTTGCAAAAATTGGATATTCACTACAGCTACAAATTCAACCTATTGTTCATACAGCGTGCGTCACAAAAACCCCCGTAAAAAAAAGTAATTCGAAATTGATAAGGTTGAGAATTTAATTCTCTCTCTCACGGATTATCTACCGCTGTCGCCGCCTCTCCGTCCCCAGTTTCCAGTTCGTTCTATCGTGACACATGTCCTCTTGCAAATCTCTTGCTTCCATGGCTTCGTCAACGCCGTCTCTCCAACTTCTTCTTGGTCGTCCTCTCTTTCTTCTTTCTGGAGGTATCCATTCCAACACTTTTCGTGGCCATCTTGTCTCATTCATTCTTTTTGCATGTCCGAACCAAGTCAATTGTTTTCTCTCTATGTCGTCCACAATATCTCCCTCGATGTTCATGTCCCTTTTAATGTTTATATTTCTTATTCTCTCAAGTCTCGATCTCCGACAGCTCCTTCTCAAAAAATCCATCTCCGTGGCCAGTAGTTTTCTTCTATTAGTATTATTTAAATCCCACACTTCTGAACCATAAGTCAAAACACTCTTTACGATTGAGCTATATATGCGAAGTTTTGTTTCTCGCCTAATTTTTCTTTCCCACAGGACAGAGTTGAGTGCTCCAATGATTTGTCTACCTCTTATTATTCTTGTTTGAATTTCATCATTACTATTACCTTGCCTGTTGAAGATCACCCCTAAGTATTTAGCCTTGTAAACGTTTTTTATTGTTCCGTTTTCCAAGGGTAAATCGTCGTTGTCATTACTACTCACCGCTAAGTATTCACATTTATTTAAGTTAATTGTGAGACCAGCTAGTGTGTACTCTTCATTTAGTTTCCTCACCATATAGCTCAAATCCTGTTGGTCTTCTGCAACCACTATCTGATCGTCGGCGAAATAAAGAGTATATAGGGTGTCATCCCCCACCCGAAGGCCCATGTTCCAACACTTCCGTGCCCAGCCTTTCATGGATTGGTCTACGTATAGTTTGAATAAGGTGGGAGATAGACAACATCCTTGTCTTAGCCCCTTTGTTGTATTGAATGATTCAGATAGTGATGTTCCAATTTTAATAACCGCAGAATTCTGTTCATAGTAAAGTTGGACGGCCCGAATCAATGTTGGTCTAATCTTGAGAGTTTCCATTGCTTCCCATAATTTCGATACTGGTACACTGTCATAAGCTTTTTCTAGGTCTATGAAAGCTATATGCGTCTCCCTGTTTCGCTGGGTTCGTTTTTCTAGGGCTATTTTTAGAGTGAAAAGGTTGTCTGTGGTGGATCTCCCTGCCCGGAAACCGGCATGTTCTTCCGCTTGTTTATCCTTGATGTCTTCTTCTATTTCATTTCTAAGGATTCGGGAATATATTCTTCCTATTGTTGGGATTACCGCTATACCTCGATAATTCTTAGGATCATTTTTTGAGCCTTTTTTGTGAATGGTTGATATATATGATGTTCTCCATTCGGTCGGCGTTTCTTCCCCATTCAGGCATCGTTGAAACATATTCTTCAACATTCTTAAAAGTTTTTCGGGTCCATACCTTATGAATTCCGGGTGGATCCCTCCAGGTCCAGGGGATTTTTTTATTTTTGTGTCTTTCACAGCTTGTTGCACTTCTTTTAGTTGGAGATCTATAGGAGTTAGATTATTTATTTGGTGTTGTTTTCCTAGAAAATTTTCACGTCTCTCTTCCAGAAGGTCTTTAAAGTGGTGTACCCAGTCTTCATTTGTTATGCCCCCTAAGTTAGGTATTTGTTTTTTTGATGTTTTTACCGACTTTATGGTCTTCCAGGCTTCTGAACTTCGGGTTCCTCCTAATTGTTGTTCTATGTACTCACATTTTTTCTCCCAAGACTGATTCTTTCTCTTTAGGACTTCGTTTTTAACCTCCCTATTTGCTCCTTTGTATTTTTGTCTCGTCACATCATCGTTCTTTTGAAGGGGTTTCTGGTAGAGTTGTTTCTTTTCTTTAATTTGTTGTTCTATTTTATCATCCCACCAGTCAGGTTTGTTATTCATCCGTATTTTTCCGACAGATTCGTCCGCAGCCTCAAGAATACAAGCTTTTATATGTTCGTACTCTTCTTCTATTGTTCGTTGAGTTTCGATTAGTTTTTGATCCAGTCTTCTAAGATATAAATATTTAGTACTTTCATGTTCAAAACTTTGTAAGTTATATTTTGTCGTTGTCAATCTATTCTCAGTGAGACTGCTGGTGGTCGATTGAAAAGATGTTAAAAAGGGAATGTGTATCTTTGCCACCAGTAAGCGGTGATCAGATCCACACTCGGCACCTCTCTTTACCCTAACGTCTTGTATATGGATTTGGGAGTTTTGTCGGGCAATGAGATAGTCAATAATCGATTTTAGTCCTCTTGTCTGTTGGTACCAAGTGTATTTATGTATATCTTTGTGAGCGTAAAAGGTGTTAGTTATTCTCAAATCGAACTGCTCACAAAGATTCACTAATCTTTCACCATTGTCATTTATGGTTTCTTCCCCGTGTCTGCCTACTACTCTACTATGTCTCTGTTTTCCGACCCGACCATTTAGGTCTCCTCCTATGATGACTTCATGACTGCGTGGAATTTGATCGATTATATCTCTGAGGGTATCTTCAAACATATCTTTAACGTGAGCTGTAGCATCGTTATTAGGAGCATACACACCGAGAATTGTCATAGTTCTTCCCCTTATTTGGATCGTCAGTTTAATTATGCGTTCGTTCATTGGTTCCCAAGTATTTTTTCAATTTTTTGTGGATTAGAATAGATACTCCAGCACGTGCTCTTTCGTGTTTTTCCACTCCAGTGTATAAATGTATAAAATCGTTGATGTTTTCGATTCCGCTTCCCTTCTTCTTTGTTTCCGAGAGGATTGCTATATCAATGTGACGTTGGATGAATTCCATGATAACTTCCTTCTGTTTATTTCTTATACCTTGTATATTCCATATACCTAAATTCACTGTCCATTTCCGTTGCTGTTTTCGTTTACTGTTATATCCGTCCGACATCCGAGGCGTATTTCTACTGGGTGTTTTAGCGTTTTTTCTTGTGTTTTCCGAATGTAAGGTTGCTGGCCTTACGACTCAACCCCCATGCTTGGAGGGCCGTCCAGTTTTTGTTTCACGGTGGGTATTTTATTTCCCCACTACCCTCCGATACTGCTGGTTTGCAGAACCGGCGAGCTTCCCCCAATTCCAATGGGGACGCACCCGATGGAGGTAACTGGCAAATCCCCACACGGGGAGAATTTAATTAAATCATTTTGAAATTTAAATTTAAAATTAAATCATTTTTACCGGATATTCGGACTTCTATGATACGTAGTATATAGAAATATTTTGTTTTTATAAAACTTTTCCTCTTACCTGTGGAGAAACCTGATAAAATTTCAGATTTACTGTTATTTAACCCTTTCCTACCGGACTATCCATTTATTATGATTTTCTACAATTGTACTCTATTATATTACTACTAAGGTAGGCCAAAAAAACACATAGATTTCTTTTAGATTTTTATTGTGACTAGAAGTACTATTTCTAAGATCTGGACTAATTTGCACCGTCAGTAACTTTATGTATTACAATGTTAGGAACTTGGTTAAAAAATACAAGTAATAAAAAATATACTAGATGAAATGTTTAGTTCTTGGTATTCATTTATGTTATGCAATTATTTTCGTCAACACATGCATAGACTTCGTAAGGTGTGGTTATTTTTTTATCAACCGCTAGTTGAAGACTTGCTGTCGCAGCTAGTCTTTTGATTGTGCCAGCAAGACTATCGTGGGCAGTGGCAAAAAATGCCATTCTGCAGACATTCCAAAATCATTTTTGTGGTAGTATAAATAAACAAAGTTTTTAAAAATGTTGAATTTCTGAAGAGCCTCATCCGAAAAATAATAAACTTTACTAATACTGTCAGAAATACTGTTTGGTAAAAACATGTACTGCAACGGCGTCATGATTATTACAATCTGAAATCATTATTAGACATCTGTATTATAAAATTATTTAAAGACCAAAGAAACTAAAATAAAATCGTTTGTTAAATTGATGTACAAAAATTATTAACCGTGAAATCCTAATCATTAATCATTAGGTTAGATTATAAATTAAGTATAAAATATCATAGAACCATTTATTTAGATATATTTTATTATAAAAATAAAGCTTTTATAAAAATTCAATAAAAAAATATATATTTCAATAAAAAAAAAGTCGGCCCACTCTGAGATGCGATGCATTTTTCGCATAATAAATCCAAGTTTTTTTAGAAAAAAAATGGCGAGATTTGAAACATTGACCGTGTTTCTCAAACAACTGAAAATTTTCATAAAATCTGACATCTGAAAATTTTCAAACACATCTGAAAAGTACATTCAAAAACCAAAAATTAAAAAAAAACTACCATTTTTTTGAAAAAGGGACCAACTGACATATACATCCTAATGTTTGATATTATTGACTGTAAACGTACCAGAACCTTTTGTCATACAGACACTATTTATGACTTGAAAATTTTATCTCAGTCAAAGAAATGAGATAATAACTCGTGAGAATTTTCGTGCGATAATTTACTACGATTTTCGGCGTTGATTATCTCAACAACACTACATCAATCAACTCACTTTTGACGATGAAGCATTGTCTAAAACTACTACATATCACTCGTTTAGTGAATTCAGTCATGGCCGTCGTTCGTTGGAAAGAAGGTCGTCCAAAATCGGTTGTTGTGCGAGAAAACATTGATACTGTGTGCGAATTGATCAAGCAAGATCGTCATGTGAGATACCATGAGAATGAGGCCTCCCTGGGCATTAGTATGATAAGGATACACTAGATTTTTATACAAAAACCGTGTATAACATCTATATAGGTAACGAATCTTGGATCTATGCGTATGAGTTCGAAAATAAACACTAGTCGACTCTATGGACCTTTCGAAATGAGCCAAACCCAACAAAAGTTGTTCGCTCAAGAAGCTCTTCGAAGCAAATAGTCGCCTGTTTTTTTTTGGGATAAATGTGCAATTGGGATAAATATTTGTTTTTATTTATTATGCCGTATACACAAATAGCAACCCCCGTATTTGTAAAAATAATCAATAATAATGTTAATTAATAATTAAGTGCTGTAAGGAATTTCTTCCAGCAGAGATGTTTTGCATCATCTCTTGATTTAATCATGTAACCCACGTGACTAGTCATTTATTTAAACTCAGGAACTTTTCATGTTGAATTATTTAAAGGTCGTATTATTTGAAACCAAAAATATTAAAGTTTTCCCTAGATTTATCATCGAGATTTGTTCGCCGTGTATTTTATTAAATTATTGAGCAACAAAAAATATTTTAAAAGCACCTCTTAAACACATAAAAAGTAAATTTTCTTGTTTACATTTCATCAACTATTGTTCAGTATCAATTATATAAATACAATTCGTTGCCCCGTTTCTAAAAACGAATTTATTTATAAATGTACAGTAAATTCTACTTGATGAAAAAATAAATGTTACAAAATAAAAGTAGCTTCTAACAAAATATCGAAAGGGGAATTCTGTTGAGTCGTCATGTGGTCTTCCTGAGTCTTCAAACGTCTTCAATCGTTATGGCTAACTGACAATAGTGGACGCCTTGAATCGTAACGCACTTGTCTTTGTAATGGGTAACGGAGACTTGACTCTCGGAGGCACTGGTACACTGGACTCGAACACTAGCAACTGACTTTCGCGTGACAGCTAATAGTTGAATTCTAATTATATCTCGTGGTCCCCTGTATTTATAGTCCTGTTTGGATTGCGAGGAATGCTCAAAAATTTTATCGGTTTACTGAAAAATATTGGTATTTAACTAAATATGCATTATCAGTATTAAACATTCCACGATAAGCTATTATTCTATATATAACTTATCGTATATTTTTTACTGAAAATATCTTTTCCGTAAAAAATCTACGACATGCGAGTCTTTTCTTATATGTCTTGTTTTGTTATTATTGAAAAGTCCTTATTTTAAAAACAATACTTTAGAAAAATTAAAAAAAAAAGATAAATTCTGATTAGTATATCAGCTACATTGCGGATCATGTTTAAACGCATACATACAGGGTATATCGGAAAAATAGCGGCGTTTAAAAAATACAATTAGTTATTCTGTCAAAATTATTTCTTTTTACTCAAAATACAACTCTTCTGCATCAATATACCGCTCCACACGTTCAACCAATGCTGGCATCGATTTTATGTCGTTTTTCGGTATCACCTCAAAGACCCTCGCCAAAGGCTTTTGGATTTGCGTCTCGATATTTTTAAACATTCCTTTAATGGTCATTTTGAGATAAGTTTGTGATTGGTTCTGTTTCGGGAAGAATAAATAGTCACACGGGGATGTTGAAGCACACACACACTTATTTTTTCACCAAACATTCACGAACAGTGATGGTTCTGTGAGATCGTGCAACAAAAACCAACTTTTCGGCGCTCGATATTCGGTTCTCACTCGAACAATTCTCTTTCACAAACACTCCATAACACCCAGATAATATTCATCAGTGACATTTTAATAAAAACCATATATTGAACATGAAAAAAATGTATAAAATATTAATATTCATCATTGCAAATTGTGTAAAACTTTTCAAAACATAGGTTGGGGTGCGAGTTGAGATGGGCATGTATGTATGGAATAATAATTTATTGTTTTTCGATTTTTTTCTTTCGGTTTTGAACATTCACGACAGTCCCGATTAGATGGTCGTTTATAAATTGCGTGAAATTCATTATTTAATATTATTTTTTCCTCTATCGAAACTGACGATTTGCCTTAGGGCCAGTAGCGGCTCGTGAAAGCGGGCGTTGGGGCGCCGCCCCTCCAACATTTATCACAGTAAACAATTTTTCAGAGTAAAACACGATATTTTATTTCCATTCAATTTCTTTCCTTTAACTCATTTTAAGATATTATTACAAATTATAATTTTTTAATACTGTCGACCCATCACACCAAATAATGCGGATAAAAATTCCATCCTCTAGCCACAATTTTTACATCTTTGGTCGCACGTTTACCCCCAGTGACCGTACGCCACGTTATCTTTTCTCGTCATTGGCGTTGGCATCGTAAAGTTTTGTTGGTTGCCAGAATTCGGGAGTTTAATTGCTTTCTAAAACATGCGATTTGGACGTAGATTCCCTGCGACCTAACGTATCGGTAAAAAGTTTTAAACGCTGATTTGACGGGTACGACGTGTTTCATATGTCTCGCGTCGCGTATTTCGATCGCCTCGCGAATACTTGTTTTGATTTGGGATTTGCTACGTGTATACACACTGAGTAGTACTTTTTAAATAAAAATAATCAATTGTTAATTGCAAATATGAAGATGTCTGATTTAAAACAGTTAATAATGACTAATTTAAGTTTGGAGGAGGAAATTGAATTAAAAACTAACTTGTGTTGAATTTTAGTCAAGTTCAAAAAGAGTGTAAAAATAGCAAAAAACATTCTTCAGCAATGCTATTTTCTTCTACGCCCTCCTACTTTAAAAACCCACGAGTCTCCACTGCTTTGGGCATTGATTTTCGATTGGTTTTTACCCCTTGAACTGACTGATTTATTAACTTTTCGCGGAGATGCTTTGCCTTTAAAACTGGTTTACTTTTTCGAAAAGCAAATATGCATTGTTAATAGCAACATTAAGCATAGAAAACGTATACGAAGATGTTAGGTGATCTGCTAGATCCACTCTGCCCATGTTATTAATATATTGGAAGATCTTCTGTTTTCTTTTTATTTATCTTGACTATTCTGTGGACATTTTTCGATTTATCATCATAAACAGTTGATAACAAACACACCACTCTTTTATCTTTCCATGCCATTGCTGTCATCTTGCTAGATTTCAGAACTACAGATTCCCCTAGTTTTAATATTTTTGTAACACTAGATTTAATTTAGTCTGACAAATCTTTCCTGTTGGCCATAACTGTGTCTGTCAGGGGAAATTTAAGTTGGTGTAGTTCATAAGCTATAATGGAACTTGAATAATAACGATCACTGAACACGTGGTACCCTTCAGCCCGTGGAGAATTATTAAAAAGTTTCTGTACCAACTGTATTACAATTCTAGCAGTCAAAGATAAATCTGGTGGAATTAGGGATTCTGCGGTTTGTGCTCCAAAGTAGGATTCCATAGCATACACATCCATTGGAGGCGTCTGCCAACACAAAAACTTTTATACCCCACTTTGTAGGCGTGTCCTTGTTATATACCTTGAATGAAGCTCGCCTTTTACAGCCAACAGTGCTTTCGTCAACAGCAATCATTTTATATCTCTTAAAATTCTCTTCTAAGCACTTTGGTACATCTTTAACTTCTTGTCTTCTTGTTCGAGCTCCGATGGATTTTTAAGTGATGAAACATTCAGTTTCCAAAATATTAGCTTAAGGCTTTCCCGAGTAAAAGTTTCCTTAAAAAAGGGTTAAAATACTAATTACGAAGAGGAAAAATAATCATCAATATCAGGTTTATCTTGTATTGCCATATTTAAAACAACTCCGAGAAAAGCTCTAATTTCATCAAAACTAATTGGTTTCCAAAAGCCCAAATTGAGCGTTTAAAAAAGACATATTCAGCATCACTCTTTCTGCTGTGTACTTATTAGTTTCATTTGATGTGGCTTGTATAAGTTCTTTTGGAAAAAGCAAGTAAAAAATCAATTTTATTCAAAAAAGTACAATCGTTGGGTGAAACAAACCAACAATTATTTGTTTTCTAGGGCTTTTTCAATTACATTGGTTATTCTGTCTAGATCTATCTAGCCTATCTAGTAGTTTATGGTTGAATGGCTCTCTCTAAAACCAAACTCATGATTTGCTATTGGTGCCTTTCTTCAATAAAGGGTTTCAGCTTTATCAAGAATATTTTTTCAAATTATTTTGAAATCATAGGCAGTAGAGAAATTTTCTAAGCCAGGAAAAGGTTTTCCTGGCTTAGAAAATCGGCTTTATTGAATTGGATTTTAACTTTAACCATGAAACTATTTAATTTATGAACATTATTACCAACGGAGCTATAGTTTCAGCAAAACACGTCAAATATAAATACAACAAAGTGGAAACTAGACAAGAAAAGTCTTTCATTAAATATTTGTCATTAATTTCCATCAAGTAGAAGTCAACCAAATTTAAAAAAAATACAAAAACCTGTAAAGTAATCATTTATGCTTCCAGAATTTCGCAAAGTAAATGTTAGCTCATTTTTGGAGCTGACTAACGAATAAGTAACTAATATTACGCAAACTTTCCCGCAAAAGCTTTGAATATTTAGAATATTTTAATATATTATTATAATACAGGAGGATTTTCTAGTGCGTCCGAACTTTAAATTCAAATAAAACTACCAAATTAGATGCCATGAAGCTATTTGAAGCGTCCAGGGGAAAAACGATGAATGTCTTTTTTGCAATTTTTGGGAAATCGAAAAACACTTTTTAATCGCCCAATCGCCCAATCGAACTTTTAAATCGCCCCAGCACTATTTTTATTAAATTCACCATTCTGATGAGTTGATTTACTACTGCAAACCCTTCCCTAAGAGTATATATAAAAATAACCAACAAAAGTAAACAATAGGTATTTAAAAAAATACAAAATTGCATTTCAGTTTAAAACATTTTTGATAAAATACCTAACAATTATTAACAAAAAATCAACCATAAATTGTTAAAATGTATAAATATAAGATTGGAACATTATAAAATATGAAAAATAATATAAATAGTTAAAACCATTAAAAATAAAGATAAAAAGGTAAACAACGGGCTATTTATTTAGGTAGGTATGAGCAAAAAATTTATACCCTCTAATTTATAAAATAGAAAATATTAATATTAGAGGCATACAATAGTTTTTTGAAATAAATTTTCTTAAGCTTCCTATTAAATACCTAGGTGTCAAGATTTAAATTTTAAGAAGTAGGTAGGTAGTAAAAAATGTGGGATTATAATAAAATTTTTGCTAAAATAAAAACTAACAATCTTTAGTTATCTACCCAGTATCTTCGTAATCGATAAATGCATCTTCGCTATTCTTTTTTAAGAGTGTAATCTATAGAAAGAGTATAATAAAATAATTTAACTGCTTTATTCGCCAAAAATTTGAATAATTGTTGCAAGTCTTCGAATTTTGCAGATGAGATAGATAATGAGCCATTTTAAGCGTTTTTAAGTGTTATTATTGAATCACTTT
The DNA here is from genome assembly GCA_031761425.1 of Cosmopolites sordidus. Lineage (NCBI taxonomy): Eukaryota > Metazoa > Arthropoda > Insecta > Coleoptera > Curculionidae > Cosmopolites > Cosmopolites sordidus. Next base: position 106,680 of record JARFXV010002446.1, read on the forward strand.
ATTTTTACCTTTTTCGGAGTTTCCCACAGTACTTTATTTTTCAGTAGTT
>JARFXV010002447.1:0-58067 GCA_031761425.1 Cosmopolites sordidus
ATATATTTATATATATATATATATATATATATATATATATATATATATATATATATATATATATATGTATATATATATATATATATATATATATATATATATATATATATATATATATATATATATATATATATATAGCTTTACAGACCTTCAAGGCCTTTGGCTTGGTTTGTATATATATATATATATATATATATGTATATATAAACCAATCCAAAGGCCTTGAAGGTCTGTAGAGCTCTATATATATATATATATATATATATATATATATATATATATATATATATATATATATATATATATATATATATATACATAAATAGGTATGTATATACCTATTTCCATAATGGATCTTAATGCTTCTTCGTGTGCCTTACAATGAAAATATTTATAAAACTATATTTAAAATGAATACTTAAAGTAGTATTTTTTTAGTATTCACTAATACAAATTTTACACAGGACCTAGTTTTGACGCTATAGTAAATGATCAACAAAATGTGGGCAAAAAAAAGCTTATTTACACTATTTATAAACAGGAAACATCTAATCAAAATTTTGTTAATCCCTCAATAGAACAGGCTTTCTGAGTCATTCAGTATTGGATTATTTATTAACCTGCAAGGAATTGAACTTAATAGTATGTTTGTTCTCATTGAGAGAAAGAAACGTATAAGAAATTTAGTTGTTAATTTAAGAATGGAAAAAAGTCGCTCAGGGAATTGGCAAAATAATCAGGGAATTGGTATGGTATTGTATATCGGCGCCCTGATGAGTATGAATCTCGAGAGACGAAACATATGTCATCCAGTTGAAGGGATAGATGGGGCTCCTTCCCGGTCAAGCAACCAAAAAAAGTGTTCATTTAGGCAGAGGCGCAGGTAGATGTGTGTTTCAAATGAGATTGTGGAACCCAACGGTTGGGTGTGTGATGACACTCAGCTACTGTTGTCTCATTGGACGCAGTCCAAGAAAATGTAACAGTACATATATACGCCATCCAACGGGAGGTCGGCGAAAACATGGGTTGTTGACTATGGATAGGGTCTCTCTATTCTTGATGTATGGTATATGTCGGCGTTCTGATAAGTCTGAACCTCGAGAGGCGAAATATATATATATATATATATATATATATATATATATATATATATATATATATATATATATATATTATATATATATATATATATATATATATTTATTGAAATGTGACCCGGAATTTAAGCCCAAAATTTTGTTCACTGGCAAAGCTTATTTTTGGCTAAATGGTTATGTCAATAAACAAAATTGCCGCATTTGGAGTGAAAATAATCTGTAAATAATCCAGCAATTACCGTTGTATCCACAAAATTCACCGAATGGTGTGGATTGTACAACGGGGGCATCATTGGACCGAATTTCCTTAAAACTTAAGCTGGAAAACACATTACCGTTAATGAGAATCGTTACAGAGCGTTGATTAATGATTATTTAATTCCGAATTTGAATGGTATTGACCTGGAGCAGATGTGGTTCCAACAGGACGGTTCCACATATCATACAGCCAACACAACAATCGATTTATTGAGGGGAACAATTCGGTAAGAAAATGATTTCGAGGAACGGACCTATTAATTGGTTACTAAGGTCATGTTGTTTAGTGCCTTTAGATTATTTTCTTTGTTGTTAAATCTTTAGTCCATGCCGAGACACAAATAACAAATTTCTCACGCAACAAAATATGCGTATCATGAATTCTTACAGGAAATCTTTTTACAAGTAAAAATACATGTAATTTATAAAAAATTGATGTACCACTGATTTTTATTCCATCCTGTTCCCAATCCAGATTACCAAATACGTCTTCAAGGCAGGCTGCGAAAAGAACAGGCGATATTGCGTCACCCTATCGTACATGCCGTTTTACAGAGATTTTAACTTCAAGATCCTGAGATTCTTCTGTCATAAGTAAATTTATTGAACATAACCAAATTTTTGTGTAAGCATATTTTAAGCCAAATGGTTTTCCAGCCCTTAGAAGCTCTTGTGTGCGTCTTTGCAGCTCTTTTGGGTCTTGTGAAAGAAGAACGATATCATCTGCGAATCTAAGACGTAGACGAATACACCATGCTACTGTGCTTGGCTTTGATCGGCTATAAAAAAACATTTTACTCAATCTCACAGCAAGCTATAATGGATGTGTTGCTTAACCAAGGTGTAGCTGATGTAAACCTACTAGGATCCATATATTATGAAGCTGCAGCGACAGTTCACATTGATGATCTTGAAGTTAAAATCACTGTAAAAAGGGATGTATAGTAGGGTTACGTAATCGCCTGTTCTTCTCTCGCCCTGCCGTCTTATTTCGTAATCTGGACTGGGAACAGGATGGAATGAAAATCTATGGTACATACTTAAGCCATCTTAGATTCACAGATGATATCTTTCTTCTTTCACGAAACCCAGAGGAGCTACAAAAACACATATAATAGTTGAAAAAGGCTGTAGAATCATTTGGCTTGGAAATAAACCTGATAAAAGTCAGGTTGCATTCAATAAATTTCCTAAGGACAGATACATTTATATTTTGGAGAGGAATTTGAATGTAGTGGATTACTACATATACCTTGGGCAGATAATTTTAGTATAGGGGATACTATCCGTGAAGTGGAAAGGCGTGTTAAATCTGCATGACTCAATGTGGATGGCATTTGGTAAACTCAACAAAGTGCTTAAGAACAAACTCCCACTTGTCTCCAACTGTCTGAAGAGAAAAGGTACGGAAGTAAAATCTGGACAATCACATCGCAATCAATTGAAAAACTTCGGGTAGCACAGAAGAGGATAAAAATATATATGTTTTGTATTACAAGGCGGAGCAAAAAGACCTGCACATGGATCAGCGAACGAACGAAAGTACGTGGCATCTCACATCTCGCGTAGCGATTCTGTGCGTAATGTTGCGCACAGTCGGGTGAGATTTTGAGCAGCTTTGTTGCAGTTTGTTTCCTTGTTATCGTCGGTTAGTTTGTGTGGCACCCGAGCTCCGAGTTTTTGAATAAATCTCGTGAATTGAAGCTGTCAGTAGATTGTCGCAAGGCCGCAGTCCATCTTCTTAGCTAATTATCGGCATGTTTGATAAAAGTGCTTTAAGATAGTCCTGATCGAAGTCGAAAAATCGACTAGAACGAGACTTGTCATCCAAGTCGAAGTTGCCATTTTTAAACTTGGCAAATATATCTGGAGCTGTCCAATCGAATATAGTGTCCTCTGTATATATGGTGCAAATGTCTCGAACTGCTTCTGTAGCTTTTTGACGACGACGAAAGGAGAAATATAGTAATGTCGAAAAGTGTAATGTAGTAATGTGTAAGTGTAAATATAGTAATGTAGAAAAGGAGAAATATAGTAAAGAAAAAGAATGGCATTAGTTTTGTAAAGTAAGAAAAGGACTTTCGAATGCAACAACTTCATTCAAAATATTTCGATCTAATTGTAATTTTTTAATTATATAAAATTACATGAAAGCACCCGATCTATATTTTATCACGTATACATTTTGGTTTCTCTTTTTTTGATTTCGATAAAAAATCAGCTTTATCATCAGCTGACAGCTTCCAAGTAAAATAAATTGATTTTGTGGAAAGATGACCCAATAATGTCTTTTAATAAAAATATTATTTATTTTTATTTGGGAATAAACCGAGATCAATTTTGGTCCGATTAGGGAGCCTTAAAAGGATTCAGGAAGGGACCTCATTTGAATAACTATGTTCGGTGATTTCGGTAAAGCTATCAAGCGAAAGTCAATTCAGTATTTAAATTTTTTCTAATTTTGAGTGAATTGTATATATACTATATAATTACTTTCTCCAATATTAATTAAAATAAATTATAATATTTTAACGTGGATATAGAAGTAATGTATGATTGAATAATTGGAATATATGCAATGTTTGCAATACATATATGTACTTATGACAGCCGTTCGAATGTTTTCGGCCTGCCAAAGAGAACATAAGATTTTTAAAAATGTTTTGCTCGTACTCACCTTACAATTCAAGACATTTAGGCTAACAACGTATAATGCAATTTTTCCAACTTTGCATAATACATGGTTTTTTTTTCAGTTTAACCTCCTCATTTGAAATAAATTTTCCATGGTTCAGCGAACATTTTGTTCAGGTTTGAGAAAAGTAAGTAATCCCCTGGATGAACATTGTACATGTGAAAGCATTTCAAAGGGTAGGTCATGAAGATTTACAGCAACAACTCGAAACATATGTGCAAGCGCATTATTGTAGCGAAAGAGCACTTTCTTTTTGTTAATATAGACTTTTTTAAGATGTAGACCTTTAATTGAATAACATCCTTTAATTCGTCCAGAAGTACACTCCCTAGTGATGGGCCTCCCTTTTGTCACGTATACTATGAGCATCACACCACGAGAATTCCAGGAAATCCTAGCTATAACTTTGCCTTGAGATGGAACTATTTTCGCTTCCTTTGGCGTGTTTTTAACTGCTCTCACCCACTGTTTGCTCTCCCGACTGCTGCTTTATATCTATCATGTAATAGTCAATCTGTGACATCTACTATTATAAAATGTCGAAAAAATCAGTAGAAACTCAATCGAAGAAATTCGTTTTCGTATAACGGCTATTAATAAACGCGGCACCCATCGAACAGAAAGCTTGTTCGTACCTAAAACATCGTGTAAATGTAATATATAGCCACCGATCATTTAATAGGACAATTTAAATATATTTAATGATTTTGTCAGTCGTAGCGATTTTCGATGACGCTCGTCCTAAGCGTTCATCATCATCAATGTTTGTTTGGCCATATTTACATTCAGCTTAAAGTAAAGTCAAAAGTGTTTGTATATCCGTCGGGGTTAAAAGCCCTAAACCAGGGCATCTTATACTCTTAACATAGAAGAAAACACGTGAGACGTTTTTCAATGGTTACATAACCGATCGAATTTTAGTTGTATCAATTTTTCAGAAAAGATCAATTCTTCTTTGGAACCTCGTGTGTGAAACACTAAAATCGAAGATATTTACCGCTAAAGACCAAATAATTTTTTATCAATCTTCTAGACGCGCGTTTTGATAACATGTTAGCATCATCAGGAAATCTCTCCTGATGATGCTAACATGGTTAGTGAATTACGCATCGGGAAAGTAAAAAAATATATAATTCAGTGTTAGTGAAAAATGTCTTCGAGTTTAGTTTTCAACCAAAAAAGGACAAAACTTGTTTGTTTTACTCTATCGCCACAAACAAGCATCTAAACGCACGCGTCTGTACCACCAAAAAAAATGCATGCTTAGTTATACTTAGTTATACAAATCCTTCATTTAATTCTGTAACCCACGTAAGTAATGATTTATTTAAACATACGAACTCAAGCAATACCACTATTTCTTCGGCAATACCACTATTCCTAGTCTCGACATTAACATAACAAACAGACTAAATGGGTATTTTTTTTAATTCTTTTTTTGCCATAGTTCCCATAATTCACACTTATCTAGTTCAAGTATTTTTTCGTTTTGGATATAATAAAGTTGGAGTTGGATTTTCTATTGACATTTGTAGAATTATCTTTTCCAACCACTTTCAAAAATTCAAAGGCAATTTTATACCATGCCTTTTGGTATTCTGAAAAAAAAATCATTCATAAACGTATATTGTTGATTAAAAACTGAAATAAATTTATTGTGTCAATTCGTAAATTACTGTGCAATTGGAGCTATATTACTTTCAGTAAGTCTTCTATTTAAATGGTTTGGTACATGTCAAAAATCGCATTTTTTGAGCCATCTTAAAAGTAACATTAATTAAATTTAAAGCATTTAAAGAATTAAAGCATTTCAAATGACGCGCTATTTACGCATACTGTAGGTCCCTTGAACAGTTGCAGAAGTTATGAAAAAAGCAGAAAACAGGAACCAACTGAACAGCATAACTTCCGACAGAGGGTAGATATTCACGACGTTACAAGAAGATATAGAAGAGTGAAACAATTTTTTATAGCTATGAAATGAATATACTTTAAAGTTCTTCTTCTTCTTCTTCTTCTCCTTCTTCTTTTTCTTCTTCTTATTTTCTTCTTCTCTTCTTCTTCTTCTTCTTTTTCTTCTTCTTCTTCTTTACTGGAGAGTCGTGACCTTTTAAACGGAAGCTTTTGTTCGTCTAGCAGTCCTTAGAATGCCAAGGATCCTCCTCCAGCACTAACGTTTCAAAGAATCAATAAACTTGAGGTCTTGTTTTATAATTATTCATGTTTCAACGGAATATAGCAATAGTGGAAAAGCTATGCTTTTTGCTATATGTTTCTTTGTGTTCTGTATTACGTCTGTTCTGTATATTTCGCATTGTATTTCTTGCCACCTCGCATCTTCTTCTGATCTCATGAGTGTTACCGCCTTCGTTCGATATTAAAGCTCCAAGGCTGACAAATTGGCTTATTACTTTAAATTGTCCTGTTTAACTGGTGCTGCTCATATTGCTTTGACAATCGATACTCATTATTTTCGTTTTCTCCTCGTTAATTTCTACTCCGTAAAGTCTGTTCGAAAGCTCCACGCATGATATATTCACCATAAATATTGAATAGAATTTGAGATGCATCCTTTTCTGGTTTCTTTATTGACGCAAAACTCATCGGATATTTGATCTTCAATTTTCACCAGTTTTAAAGTTACCGTTCATGAATATGTAAAAGTTGATTTACTGGTAGAAATATTACTCAAGTTTATATTTTGGATTGATGTATTATACATTGTTTGTGTTTCATTTTTGTTCTGTAAATGGTTTAAACTGTTAGACAATAAATACTATTATTATTATTATCCCCGCGCTTGCTTGATTTAGCCTAAAGGCGTCCGTACTCCCTCTAAGGGGAACATTGACTTATCCCAGATATCCTAGATATCAGAAGGATTAAGCTCTGTGGGGCCCTTTCGCTGTTATCGGATCGCAAAATGACGCTAGAGTTCTTTGATATTCCTGAGTTGATCAAGAACTTCAGCAGTAGTGCTGTTTTCTGCATGGGCTTAATAAGTTGCTCGTTGAGACCAAATGCTTTTATGTTCTTCAGCAGGCTCTTTGGAATAACACCAAGTTGTTGGAATAACACCGTTGTTGATATTATTATGGGAATTATTTCTGCACTTTTCATACCCCATTGTTTTTTAACTTGCTCTTGAATTATTTCTGAATTTCTTCGCTTTGCTTCTTTAATATATTATTGTTGTTAGGAATGGACACATCGATAAATAAAGCCCTTTTAGATCATTTATCCACAGTAATAATATCGGGCCTGTTGTGATCCAGTCCTCGCTCAGTGAGTACTGTACGGTCCCAATAGATCTTATTATTATTGCTTTTGAGAATAGGTAAGGGATTGTAGTTGTAATATGGAACTCTCTCCTTTAACAACTGCAGCTTTATTGCAAGTTCCTGGTGCAGAATATTTGCGACTGCATCGTGCCTATCTTTATAATCGATAGCCGCAAACATCGTGCATGCCCCAGTAATGTGTTGAATGGATTCGGAGGTCGGACATCCGTATCGACACTGATCGTCCACAACACCAGCATCTCGAACAATATAGTTAAGGTAATTTCTAGTGCCAATAACCTGATCTTGGATTGCCACTATAAATCCCTCTGTCTCGAGGAACATCTGTCCTGCAGTCAGCTAGCAGTTCGATCCATTAGTCGTCCATTTGTTCTTGGTTGACCTCATTCTAAGGTCTCCCATGCAGGCATTTTTCTCTCCATGATTGCAACTTTTTTTGATCGGTTTTCGCATAGCTTTGAACCAGATTTTCTTTCAATTTCAGTGGCGTTAACACATCGATCTGACATATCATTCTTTGTAATTCCGACGTTTCTGCTTGTTTGAAAAAGTATGATCGCATGCTTTCAATTTGTTGATCAAATTGCTTGCTTATATCGATCAGGCCTATACCGCCTTGATGTCGTTGCAAGGTTCTACACTAATTCGATGGCTTACTATTATTATTATCACAAACATGATTCATCGATCTTCTCAGCCTAGGCTGGTCGGGTTTACAATGCCAAAATGAGAAAGCAGTTCAGCTCCTCCCATTCAGCTTAGTATCTTACGAACAATGTGGCAGGTTTGTAAGAGAACTGCTCGTTGTCCTACTGTGGTAATCGATTTTGAAACACCAAGAATTTCCAGATTTTTGGAAAAGGTTTTGCTTACTAGGCCTTCGGCGGATATAACAAAAGGTAACACCTCCACTTTCTGGAGTTTCCATTGATTTTTCAGATCAACTGCAAGATTTTCGTACTTCGTGACCTTTTCCATTTCAGTTTTTCTGTTGTTATGAGAGAGTGGTATCGCAATGTCAATTATGAAAGCTCTCCTCTGCTTTTTGTTAATTAGAACAATATCCGGCCTATTATAGTCAACCGTCCGATCTGTTGTAATTGGTCTATCCCAGTAAAGAATTGTATCGGCTGACTCAAGTACGGGGAAAGGCGTGTACTTGTAATATGGTGGAGGCATCAAATAGCGAGTGCTTTAAAGCGATTTGCTGGTGTATAATTTTCGCCAGCTGATTATGCCTGCCTAGGTAAGCATTAGGGGCAAGGACTGGACACCCTCCAACAAGGTGTTCAATTGTTTCTCCTACACCACCGCACTTCCTGCACTTGTCGACAACATCCATGTGTAGAATATATCTTTCATAATTTTTTGTCCTTACTACCTTATCTTGAATAGCTGTCGCGAAGCCTTCTATTTCTGGATATAATAGTCCATCGGTAAGCCAGTTTAGAGACAAATATTTGTCAATGGAGTCATCCTGAAGTGATTTAGGAAATCTCCCATGTATTGTCTGTTGTTTCCATTCTTGAACGATATCCTTCAGTGCTGTTCTGCTATCAACACGATTTTGTTTATTTAGATTTAGTGGGGTGAAACCCTGGTCCTTCTTAACAACCAGTTTCATTAGTGTGCTATGTGAACTAATGAAGCGCTCTCTCATCCTATTCTCCTGATTGAGACAAAGATTCTTGACATTCACAAGCCCTCTGCCTCCCAACTTTCTTGGAATATATAGCCTTTTTGTGGACGAATTGGGATGTAAACATCGGAACTTTGTCAATGTTCTTCGTGTCAATCTATCCAGTTCATCAAGATCTGCTTCAGACCATTTAACAATGCCAAAAGAATATGTCAGTGTTGGCACCGCCCAGCCATTGATCGCTTTAATGAGGTTTCCACCGTTCAGTTTGGTGTTTAAGAGTTTTGTCAGTCGTTTTTGGTACAAAGTGGAAAAATTCTTCTTTAATAGGCTATGATCAAATTTATGATTTTGAAGCATTCCTAAATATTTGTATGAGTCTTCTGATGCTAGTTGTTGTATACCGCAGACTGTTGAATGTTGTTCTTTTATTATACCCTTTTGTATGCTGATAGTGGAGCATTTCTCGAGTCCGAATGACATTTTGATATCCTTACTAAATATTTCGACTGTTTTTATTAATGAATTTAGTTTTTCTCTTGTTTCTCCATAGAGTTTTAAGTTGTCCATGTATAGCAAATGAGATAGTTTCCTGGAATTTCTCATGTCAAGTTTGTAGCCAATATTGCTATTGTTAAGTAATGTGGACATCGGATTCAACGCTAGACAAAACCAAACAGGGGAAAATGAATCTCCCTGAAATATTCCTCTCTCGATATTTGTTGTTCCAATGTACTGTTGGTGGACAAATAAATTAGTCTTCCATTTACTCATGAGATACCTTAAAGAGTTTGTAATCTGCGGACAAATTTTGTAGATGTTCAAAACTTCTAATAACCAGTCATGTGGGACACTATCGAAAGCCTTCTTGTAATCTATATAGCACATATTCAAATTGCGCTTTTTTGTCCGGGCTTGCGCAAGAACTACAGCATCAATCGTCAGTTGCTCCTTGCATCCCATACTTGCCCTGATACACCCTTTCTGCTCATCTTCTAATATGTTATTATAGTCACAATGTTGGTAAATTTTTTCATTGAGCAGGGCTGTGAATAATTTATACAACACGGATAAACATGTTATCGGTCTATAGTTACTGGGTTGGTTAGCATCACCCTTTTTATATAACAAATATGTATTTCCCTCCATCAGAAAGTCGGGGAAAGTATCAGGATTCACCATTATTTCTTTAAATGCATCAGCAAGTACCTGGTAAACAGCTGTGAAGTTTTTGATCCAGAAGTTGTGTAATCCATCTGGCCCAGGTGTCTTCCAGTTTTGAGTTTTCTTGATGGCAGTGCAGATGTCAATCGCTTCAAGACCGTTGAATTCCATTTGTGGAAGTGCATCAGTCTGTTTTCGAATTGTTGCAACCCACGGGGCCATTTTTTCATAACCATCAGATCTTTTCCAGACAGATTTCTAGTATTTCTCAAAGGTAGATACATTCACATTTTCATGTTTTGACTGGTTACCCTGAGCTTCTAGTTATCTATAAAACTTCTTCTGGCTATTTTGAAACATTGCATTTTGGTGTTTTCGTTTTTCTGTCTCATTGTATCTGGCTAATCTGGCTCCCTTCGTTTTAGCCTACTGTCTAAATCGATCTTTCAGGTCTAATAATTTCTCGCGAAAGTTTGACTCTTCAAATCCAATGCCAGATTTTTTAGCAATTATTTTCGTTTTTTTCGTCACTTTGCTAGATGTATTTCCAGCAAGATACTCAGAAATAATGTCAACCTTCGCTCGAAAATCATTGACATCAGTTTCCAGGCGCTTTTTCCAGGCAGGTGTATCTTTTTGGATATTACGCCTTGTCGCATTGAGGGTGTAAGTTTTTTGACTTGAAACCTCGATTACAGTTACTGCTGCACAGTACAACGCAAGATGTATGTCACTAAGGTTTATTATCCCCGATAAATGCGATTCAAAAACTTTATTGACCTGCATTATAGTAAAGCGGGATTTTGCAACGTTGCGTAGAATCGGTATTTTTGGCCTATTTAGTGGATTTGAGCCAGTAAAATGAGCCAATAGACTGTAAAATCTTTCTCGTATGTTAAAAAAGTTTCCATTCATGTCCCTGGTATCTTGCTTCCATCGTCCTGATGTCCTGGTAAAGCCTCTCTCTTTGTTCGTCGCTTACAGCACCCAAATTTTTGGGAAAAAAATTCAAATGAGAGTGTAAAAAATCACCCTAGTACTATATAGGTTTTCAAGAGTTCATCTATGAGATTTTTATAGTTTTCATCTTTCTTAGTGTCCAGAAACCCTTTCAGTACACTTACCAAACACTTCCAAGTTGCTAACTCCTTTTCATTTAATTTTTCTTGAAAATGGAAATCATCTAGAAGCTGCCTTATTTGAGGTCAAATAAATATACCTTCTTTTAGTTTTACATCACTTAATTGAGAAAATATTTCTTTTAGGTACTTGAAACCATAACCTTCTTTATCCATGACTTTGAAAAAGTTTTTGATTAGTCCAAGCTTAATATGGGGAATTGGAAGAAGCACCTTTTTGGGTTAACAAGGGGTTTGTGTTTGAACTACCAGGTTGAAAAGAAGTTCTGTGAGGCCAATGTTTCTTACTGTAACATTATTTTGTTGCCCTACTGTCCCATAGATACAAAAAACAGCCATACTTTGTAAAACCCCCTTGAAGTCCTAGTAATATATCTATCACTTTTAAATCCCCACAAATATCCCACTGATTCTGTTTATATTTAACGCGATTTAGTATGGTTGCCAAGTTGTCATAGGAATGTCGTTGTGAATGGGTAAAGAATAGATGGATTTTTGTTTCCGTTATGAAGCAAGGTTGCTTTTAGGCTGTATTTTGATGGCTTTTTGAAATTAAGCTCGAAAGGTACATTTTCCATATTAAGCTCATTCGTTAAATCATCAATATCACAACAGACACTTAGCGATCTTCCCATTTTATAAGAACTTGAAAATGTTACATTCCGTTTTTGGTAAAGTGAAATACTTGCAGTTTTATCTAACAGATTCCACTGTTGAAGTCTGGAACCAAAGAGTTCCGATTTTTGTTTTGACAATCCTAGGTTACGTACCAAATCATTTAATTTATTCTGAGTTATTAAAAGAGGTTCACTGGTAGTTGTTAAAGATGTTGGGTCACAACTGGTGTTCTCAAAAAGTTGTGGATCAAATCCTGATGAAGAATTAGATTCACCGGGGAACATGTTGTCCAGATTTAAAGGTGCAATCGGTACAGGTAGTTCCTGGTTATGGGTAACTGGCCGAAGTGCAGAAGATAAATTTGGATACTAAATTTTGTCCCTTTGCTTTTTTGAAATCCCTTCTCTTTTAGTGATAAGTAGCAATCACTTACATGGTCAGTAGGTTCTCTCCACACCATAGAAACAGCAAACGGCATAGAATTTTTCTTGCGATGTATCCACTGCACTATATTTACGGGACGGGACAACTCACACAGCAAATATGAGGAGCCCAACTTTTATCTTGATCTCCAATTTGGCACTTAAAATATAAAAGATAGGCTTTTTTGACTTCCTCGGGTATAGATCTAGCTTATGATTTTAAAATAAATCGTCCGCATATATAACAAAACTTATCCGCTGGGTTTTTTCAAAATAGACGACTAGAACTTGTACAGTAAACGAGACATAAACAGACTAAACTGTAGAAAAACCATAAAATTGCCCTTAAAGGGTCGTAGAATACCCCTTCTACAGTCTTGTGGCAATTCCTACATTGGGCAGTCCAAAGTCAGGTACAAATAATTTCCCATGATATAAAGGAGAAGCAGGTACTTGAAAATGGGACATGTTAGGCCATTTCTCTGGAAAGGTGCTTTAATAACTATCTAAATGAAACGGAAAAAGAACATCCTCATCAATATTATAAAAATCACGTCCACCTGTTTTATTGTCAGTAGATGGTAATGCTTTCAAAATTTGAAAAAAATACATTACTTGTGTTACTATTATTCAATATGTTGTAGCTGCATTTTTTTTAAATCGAAATATTGAAAAAATATATAATATTGTAAAAACAATAATAATGACCGCGTTACATTATATAATGATTAATCTTAAATATATATTAAAATACTTTAATAATTACTGAAAGTAATCCTATTAGGCATGATTTGAAATTGTAATATTGAGAAATATTCAAAAAGAATGGTTGGTTCTCTGTGTTCAAGTTAAGGATATCCATGTTATTTTCTTGAGGTGGGTCATATGTAATGCTTTGGTGTAATTTATTACCGACTTCTCTCTTGATGTTCATTAATTCTGTTTCGGTAAGATATTTTTTTCTTAATATAAAATTTTTACGGTCTGCTAAGTTTTGTTCCGATAACTGTGTTTCAGCAAACCTCTTCTTATATTCTTGGTGAAGTGCACTTCTCCATCCAGGTAGCGGTATATCTGCACACTGGTTCACGTAATAATAGGCACTCATTACTTCAATATTCATTTCATGTGTCCATCTAATACGTGGAGTGTGCTCGGTCCTGCTGACAACCCTCATTATGGGGGGCGAGCCAGCCGGTACCTGATTATTAGCTCCTGCTTTTTGTTGGGTTTGTATTGAAGTCTCTGCTATTGATTGACTATTGTATTCTAATTGTGGATGGATTTTTTCAGTTGCCCTGTTCATTGCCATTCTTGTGGTGCCATAGAGTTGGGAGTAGCCACTCGCTCCAGAATCACCAACCCCGGACAAATCCTCCCGACGGTTCCAAAGGGTTCTTGTCCGCAAAACCCTACCGCCTTGTATAATATCATTATATGTTTCAATCTCCATAACAAAAATTTTTTGGGTTCAAGGGAAAAAACGGTCACCCAAGGCAGAGCCCCGATTTACCATGGGAAAGCTATTTACTACCGGAGGGCGCTAGGTATCCGGAGACATCGTTAGAGACACTTTAACCCTGTGCCATTCAGCTCCTCGGCACGATGGATTTCCAGCTTGAGCTTGGGGTTTTTTTCCAGAGGTGTAGTCCTCTCAGCTCGGGAAGGTGGTGGCGCCACTCACCAAGCGGTCTATCCGCTCCCTGTCTTATTAATATTATGTTCATCTTATATTTTTTTCATATCCACGGTAGCCGGAGTTTGTAACCCAAGACTACAATGTTTGCACTCAACAAGAGGGTTCAGCCGAGGCTCAATGCAAGCTTAAGAATTTTCTGACTATATTTGCTGTACCCAGTAAAGCAGCCTTTTGCATGACTGCCATATGTCTATCATGTAATTCAAGCTTGTCTTTGGCGATTTTCCAGTCGTTTGTTATCAGCCCATTTGTAGATATTACTACTGGTATAATGTCGACATCTCTGAGTTTGTACATGTCTATTAGTTCTACAGCTAACGGTTGATATTTTCGTTTTTTCTCGGCAATGGTCTTGGTCAAATTGTGGTCCAACGGTACCGCCACATCGATAATAAGTCCTTTGCGAGCCTTTGTGTCGATTATAATAATATCGGGCCGATTAGCCTCCACCGTCCGATCAGTAATCATTGACGTATCCCACAAAATCTTTACAATTTCACTTATATACACCTGTTCTGGTTTCCACTTATAATAAGGTATCTCTACGTCCAACAGACCATATTTTTTCAATAATGCTTGATGTATCACCTTAGCAATGTTGCTATGCCTCTGTATATATTCTGTTTGAGCCAACGCAGGACACCCACCGCTTATATGCTGTATTGATTCTAAATCTTGTTTACATAAGCGACATTTTGGATCGATATTTTGTCCTAATATATGTTTTTTATATGCCCTGGTACTTATGACCTGATCTTGGATAGCACATAGGAAACCTTCTGTCTCTCCATAAAGTCCCGATGTTCGGAGCCATTCTGTAGAGTATTTTTTATTAATGTGTTCAGAATCGAGGAGAGCTGCAAAGCGACCATGGAGCTCCTTTCCTTTCCAAACTGAAATACGTCCCTGGGAAGTTATATGGCTTGCCTCATTAGATGCTTGTGCTAGACGGAGGGGACTATAATTACTATCCAGTGTACAGGCAGCTCTATGAAGATTACTATTTTGGCTGAGAAAATAGGATCTTAGCCGATCCTCCTGTTGACGGCACATTACTTCTACGTTCTGTAAGCCTCTTCCTCCCATATGTCGAGACAAATACAGCCGCTCGATGGAACTTCTTGGGTGATGCATACGATGTTTTGATAATTTGGTTCTTATTTTCTGATCAAATGTTTTCAGAGAGGTGTCAGACCACTTTATTACACCAAACGTATAAGCAGCCACAGGCAAAGCCCAGGTGTTGATTGCAAATATTTTATTTCTGGCGCTGATCAAGGATTTACATATTAATTCAACTCTAGTTATGACTCTATTCTTAATTATTTCCCTAGCTGTAATATGAGATATTCCTAACAACTGCATCATACCAAGATACTTATAATTTTCTCCACTATTGAGACTACGAATCACAATATTATTATTATTATTATCCTCATACCGAACTCAGCATCTCAGCCTAAGCTGGTCTATATTACAATGCCAAAATGAGAATGCAATTCAACTCCTCTCACTTAGCATAAAATTTTACGAACAATGTGGCACGTCTGCAAGAGCACTGCACGTTGTCCCACTATGGCAATCGATTTTGAGATACCAAGGTTCTTCAAATTTTTTGAAAAGTTCTTACTTATTAGGCCTTCGGCGGATATAACGAAAGGCACTATCTCTACCTTATGCAGTTTCCACTGGTTTTTCAAATCGTACGCAAGGTTTTCATACTTAGTGGTTTTCTCCAACTCGGTTTTCCTGATATTATGAGAGAGTGGCACTGCGATGTCAATTATAAAAGCCCTTTTCTCCTTTTTACTAATTAGAACAATGTCTGGTCTATTATAATCGACCGTTCGATCTGTTGTGATTGGTCTGGCCCAGTATAGGATTGAATTAGATGATTCTAATACGGGAGAAGGTGAGTACTTATAATATGGAGCAGGTGCGTTATCTAATAGCGAATACCTTAATGCAATTTGCTGATGTATAATTTTCGCCAGCTGATTATGTCTTCCTAAATAAGCATTAGGGGCTAGAACTGCACACCCACCGATAAGGTGTTCAATCGTTTCCCCCACTATACCGCACTTCCTACATCGGTCGACAACATCCATGTGTAGTATATGCTTTTCATAGTTCCGTGTTCTTACTACCTTATCTTGAATAGATGTCGCAAAACCTTCTGTTTCTGGGTACAACAGCCCATCGGTCAGCCATTTTAGAGACAATGGTCCATCAATGGTATCATCCTCGAATGACTTTGGATACCGTCCATGCAGTGTCTGTTGTTTCCATTCACGGACACAATCCGTAAGTGTTGTTCTACCATCAACACGATTCAATTTATCTAGGTTCAACGGGGTGAAACCCCGGTCCTCCTTAGCAACCAACTTCATTAGCGTGCTGCTTGAATTAATGAAGCGTTCTCTCATCTTACTCTCCTGGTTCAGACAAAGGTTCCTAATGTTTACGAGACCTCTGCCTCCCAACTTTCTTGGAATGTACAGTCGCTTCATAGATGAATTTGGATGCAGACATCGGAATTTTGTCAATGTTCGACGTGTTAATCTATCCAGTCCATCAAGGTCTGTTTCTGACCATTTAATAATACCAAAGGAATAGGTCAGAGTTGGCACCGCCCATCCATTGATCGCTCTAATCAGGATATTCCACTATTCCACTGTTCAGTTTGGTATTTAAAAGTTTTGTAAGTCTCTTTTCGTACATAGTAGAAAAGTCTTTCTTTAACTGGCTATGGTTAAATTTCTCGTTTTGAGGTATACCTAAATATTTATAGGATTCTTCTGGTGCCAGTTGTTGTATGTTACAGTGTGTTGAATGTTGATTGTTGACTATTCCTTTTTGGGTGCTAATGGTAGAGCATTTATCAAGTCCGAATGACATCTTGATATCCCTACTAAATTCTCCGACCATTTTTATTAAGGAGTTTAGTTTTTCTCTAGTTTCTCCATAGAGTTTAAGGTCATCCATATATAGTAGGTGCGAGAGCTTTCGTGGATTCCTCATGTTTAGTTTATATCCTATATTACTGTTGTTCAGTAATGTAGACATAGGGTTTAGGGCTAGACAAAACCAAACTGGAGAAAAGGAATCTCCCTGAAAAATTCCTCTCTCGATATTCGCAGTTGTAATGCATTGTTGGTCGATAAAGAGATTTGTTTTCCATTTCCCCATTAGGCACCTTAAGGAGTTAATGATGGGAGGGCTTATTTTATAAATCTTCAGGACTTCTAGTAACCAATCGTGTGGAACACTATCGAAGGCTTTCCTGTAGTCTATATAGCAGATGTTTAGGTTGCGTTTTCTTTTCCGTGCTTGTTTGAGAACTACAGCATCGATCGTTAGCTGTTCCTTGCATCCCATACTTGCTCTTATACATCCTTTCTGCTCTTCTTCAAAAATATTGTTTTCATCACAATGTTTGTAAATTTTTTCATTGATTAGGGCTGTCAACAATTTATAAAATACTGACAGACACGTGATGGGTCTGTAGTTATTGGGTTGCTTAACATCACCCTTTTTGTACAGAAGATATGTATTGCCTTCCATTAAAAAATTCGGGAAAGTATCAGGATTTATCATTACCTCTTTAAATGCACTAGCAAGTGGGCGGTGGGCCGCCGTAAAGTTTTTAATCCAGAAATTATGTAGTCCATCTGGTCCAGGAGCTTTCCAGTTATGAGTTTTCTTGACGGCGGTGCAAATGTCAGTCGCCGTGAAATCGTTAAACTCCATTTCTGGGAGAGCAGCTGTGTGCTGTTCAATTGTTTTAATCCAAAATGCCGCTTTTTCATAGTCATCTGATCTTTTCCAAACCGATTGCCAATATTCTGCAAAGGAGGACATGTCAACATTCTCAAGTTCTGACCTGCTACTGCCTTGTTCGAGCTCTCTATAAAGTTTCTTTTGACTATTTATGAATTCTGAATTTTGGTGCTTTCGTTTTTTTAGCTCGTTATATCTTGCTAGCCTAGCCCCTTTAGATTTAGCTTTCTGTCTAAACCGATCTTTAAGATCCAATAATTTTTCGGAGAAGTTTTTATTGTCGAAGCCAATGCCAGATTTATTGGCAATTGTTTTTATTTTTTTCATTACTTTACTTGATCGATTACCAGAAAGGTATTCTGAGATGACGTCGACTTTCCTTCGGAAATCATCGATATTGTTTTCAAGGTGTGTTTTCCAGGCAGGCATATTTTTCTGGAAATTATGCCTGCTCGCACTGGGGGTGTATGTTTTTTGGCCTGAAATTTCGATCGCAGTCACTGCTGCACAGTACAACGCAAGATGTATATCACACAGATCTAGTATCCCAGCCAGATGTGATTCCAGAACTTTATTGATCTGCATTAGAGTAATACGAGCTTTTGTAATATTTCGCAGTATTGGAATTTTTGGTCTATTTAGTGGATTTGACCCAATAAAATGGGCGAAATTACTGTAAAACTTCTCTCGTACATTCTCGGACAAGTTCTGTTGTAAGGTCACTTCCTCATTGCTAGACGGTGAGGCCTCCGGTGAAAAATTAGGAGTTTGTTCTATAGGCTGGGCCTCTGTGGTTAAGGTGAGGACGCCTATATTATCTTCTTCATGTTGCTGATATGTAACGTTCTGGTGTAATTCATTACCAACTTCTCTCTTGACATTCATTAGTTCTGTTTCGGTGAGAGACTTTTTATTTAAAATTATATTTTTACGGTCGGCTAAGTTTTGCTCAGACAGCCGAGTTCCAGGGAACCTCTTCTTATATTATTGATAGAGTGCATTTCTCCATCCAGGAAGCGGCTTATCTCCGCACTGGTTCACGTAATAGTAGGTACGCATTACCTCAATATTCATTTCGCGTGTCCATCTGATACGTGGAGTGCGTTCAGTTCTAGTGGCAGCCCTCCTTATGGGGGCGAGCCAGCAAGAACCGGGACATTTCCGTCTTCCATTTCATTATTAATCTGCATTCTGCACTGATCTTGTGATGAAGTGCTCGGTGATGCGAGTCTTTGATTTTCAAATTGTTGCTCAGGTACCTTTTTCGTTGCCATTCTTGTGGTGCCATAGAGTTGAGAACTGCCACTCGCTCCAGATTCACCAACCCCGGACAAATTCTGCTGACAGTCTCCATAAAAAATATTTTTGGGTTCAAGGGAAAAACGGTCACCCAAGGCAGAGCCCCGATTTACCTTAGGAAAGCTATTTACAACCGGAGGGCGCTAGGTATCCGGAGACATCGTTCGAGACACTTTAACCCTGTGCCATTCAGCTCCTCGGCACGATGAATTTCCACCTTGAGCTTGGGGATTTTTTTTCCAGAGGTTTACTCCTCTCAGCTCGGGAAGGTGGTGGCGCCACTCACCAAGCGGATTATCTGCCCCCTGCCTTATATTATTATTATTCTGCTCATCCTTACTGTAGAATCTCAGCTCATGTTGGCCGGTATTCCAATGCCAAGATGAAAAAGCAATTCAGCTCCTCTCACCCTAGCATAATATCTTACGAACAATGTGACACGTCTGCAAGAGCACAGCCCGCTGTCCCACTATGGCAATCGATCTCGAGATACCGAGGCTCTCGAGGTTCTTTGAAAATCTCTTACCTATCAGGCCTTCGGCGGATATAACGAAGGGCACTACATCTACCTTACTCAGTTTCCACTGGTTCTTCAAGTCGAATGCCAGATTTTCATACTTTGTGGATTTTTCTATCTCAGTTTTTCTAATGTTGTGAGATAGTGGCACTGCGATGTCAATTATAAAAGCCCTCTTGTCCTTTTTGTTGATTAGAACAATATCCGGCCTGTTATAATCAACCGTTCGATCAGTAGTGATTGGTCTGTCCCAGTTATTATTATTATTATTATTATTATATAATTATTATTATTATTCTTATTATTATTATTATTATTATCACAGTATTATTATATACCAGTATTATTATTATTATCCTCGTACTGAACTCAGCATCTCAGCCTAAGCTGGTCTATATTACAATGCCAAAATGAGAAAGCAATTCAACTCCTCTCACTTAGCATAAAATTTTACGAACAATGTGGCACGTCTGCAAGAGCACTGCACGTTGTCCCACTATGGCAATCGATTTTGAGATACCAAGGTTCTTCAAATTTTTTGAAAAGTTCTTACTTATTAGGCCTTCGGCGGATATAACGAAAGGCACTATCTCTACCTTATGCAGTTTCCACTGGTTTTTCAAATCGTACGCAAGGTTTTCATACTTAGTGGTTTTCTCCAACTCGGTTTTCCTGATATTATGAGAGAGTGGCACTGCGATGTCAATTATAAAAGCCCTTTTCTCCTTTTTACTAATTAGAACAATGTCTGGTCTATTATAATCGACCGTTCGATCTGTTGTGATTGGTCTGTCCCAGTATAGGATTGCATCAGATGATTCCAATACGGGAGAAGGTGAGTACTTATAATATGGAGCAGGTGCGTTATCTAATAGCGAATACTTTAATGCAATTTGCTGATGTATAATTTTCGCCAGCTGATTATGTCTTCCTAAATAAGCATTAGGGGCTAGAACTGCACACCCACCGATAAGGTGTTCAATCGTTTCCCCCACTATACCGCACTTCCTACATCGGTCGACAACATCCATGTGTAGTATATGCTTTTCATAGTTCCGTGTTCTTACTACCTTATCTTGAATAGATGTCGCAAAACCTTCTGTTTCTGGGTACAACAGCCCATCGGTCAGCCATTTTAGAGACAATGGTCCATCAATGGTATCATCCTCGAGTGACTTTGGATACCGTCCATGCAGTGTCTGTTGTTTCCATTCACGGACACAATCGGTAAGTGTTGTTCTACCATCAACGTTATTATTATTATTATTATTATTATTATTATTATTATTATTATTATTATTATCACAAACATGATTCATCGATCATCTCAGCCTAGGCTGGTCGGGTTTACAATGCCAGAATGAGAAAGCAGTTCAGCTCCTCCCATTCAGCTTAGTACCTTACGAACAATGTGGCAAGTTTGTAAGAGAACTGCTCGTTGTCCTACTGTGGTAATCGATTTTGAAACACCAAGAATTTCCAGATTTTTGGAAAAGGTTTTGCTTACTAGGCCTTCGGCGGATATAACAAAAGGTAACACCTCCACTTTCTGGAGTTTCCATTGATTTTTCAGATCAATTGCAAGATTTTCGTACTTCGTGACCTTTTCCATTTTAGTTTTTCTGATGTTATGAGAGAGTGGTATCGCAATGTCAATTATGAAAGCTCTCCTCTGCTTTTTGTTAATTAGAACAATATCCGGCCTATTATAGTCAACCGTCCGATCTATTGTAATTGGTCTATCCCAGTAAAGAATTGTATCGGCTGACTCAAGTACGGGGGAAGGCGTGTACTTATAATATGGTGGAGGCATCTTATCAAATAGCGAGTGCTTTAAAGCGATTTGCTGGTGTATAATTTTCGCCAGCTGATTATGCCTGCCTAGGTAAGCATTAGGGGCAAGGACTGGACACCCTCCAACAAGGTGTTCAATTGTTTCTCCTACACCACCGCACTTCCTGCACTTGTCGACAACATCCATGTGTAGAATATGTCTTTCATAATTTTTTGTCCTTACTACCTTATCTTGAATAGCTGTCGCGAAGCCTTCTGTTTCTGGATATAATAGTCCATCGGTAAGCCAGTTTAAAGACAAATATTTGTCAATGGAGTCATCCTGAAGTGATTTAGGAAATCTCCCATGTAATGTCTGTTGTTTCCATTCTTGAACGATATCCTTCAGTACTGTTCTACTATCAACACGATTTTGTTTATTTAGATTTAGTGGGGTGAAACCCTGGTCCTTCTTAACAACCAGTTTCATTAGTGTGCTATGTGAACTAATGAAGCGCTCTTTCATCCTATTCTCCTGATTGAGACAAAGATTCTTGACATTCACAAGCCCTCTGCCTCCCAACTTTCTGGGAATATATAGCCTTTTTGTGGACGAATTGGGATGTAAACATCGGAACTTTGTCAATGTTCTTCGTGTCAATCTATCCAGTTCATCAAGATCTGCTTCAGACCATTTAACAATGCCAAAAGAATATGTCAGTGTTGGCACCGCCCAGCCATTGATCGCTTTAATGAGGTTTCCACCGTTCAGTTTGGTGTTTAAGAGTTTTGTCAGTCCTTTTTGTACAAAGTGGAAAAATTCTTCTTTAATAGGCTATGATCAAATTTATGATTTTGAAGCATTCCTAAATATTTGTATGAGTCTTCTGATGCTAGTTCTTGTATACCGCAGATTGTTGAATGTTGTTCTTTTATTATACTCTTTTGTATGCTGATAGTGGAGCATTTCTCGAGTCCGAATGACATTTTGATATCCTTACTAAATATTTCGACTGTTTTTATTAATGAATTTAGTTTTTCTCTTGTTTCTCCATCGAGTTTTAAGTCGTCCATGTATAGCAAATGAGATAGTTTCCTGGAATTACTCATGTCAAGTTTGTAGCCAATATTGCTATTGTTAAGTAATGTGGACATCGGATTCAACGCTAGACAAAACCAAACAGGGGAAAATGAATCTCCCTGAAATATTCCTCTCTCGATATTTGTTGTTCCAATGTACTGTTGGTGGACAAATAAATTAGTCTTCCATTTACTCATGAGATACCTTAAAGAGTTTGTAATCTGCGGACAAATTTTGTAGATGTTCAAAACTTTTAATAACCAGTCATATGGGACACTATCGAATGCCTTCTTGTAATCTATATAGCACATATTCAAATTGCGCTTTTTTATTATTATTATTATTATTATTATTATTATTATTATTACTATTATTATTATTATTATTATTATTATTATTATTATTATTATTATTATTATTATTATTGTTATTGTTGTTATTATTATTATTCTGCTCATCCTTACTGTAAAATCTCAGCTCATGCTGGCCGGTATTCCAATGCCAAGATGAAAAAGCAATTCAGCTCCTCTCACCATAGCATAATATCTTACGAACAATGTGACACGTCTGCAAGAGCACGGCACGCTGTCCCACTATGGCAATCGATCTCGAGATCCCGAGGCTCTCGAGGTTCTTTGAAAATCTCTTACTTATCAGGCCTTCGGCGGATAAAACGAAGGGCACTACATCTACCTTACTCAGTTTCCACTGGTTCTTCAAGTCGTATGCCAGATTTTCATACTTTGTGGATTTTTCTATCTCAGTTTTTCTAATGTTGTGAGATAGTGGCACTGCGATGTCAATTATAAAAGCCCTCTTGTCCTTTTTGTTGATTAGAACAATATCCGGCCTGTTATAATCAACCGTTCGATCAGTAGTGATTGGTCTGTCCCAGTAAAGAATGGTATCGGATGATTCAAGTACAGGAGAAGGCAAGTACTTATAATATGGAGGAGGTGCATTTTCTAATAGCGAGTATTTTTTTGCAATTTGTTGATGTATAATTTTTGCCAGCTGATTATGCCGTCCTAAATAAGCATTAGGAGCAAGGGCCGGGCAACCGCCAATAAGGTGCTCAATTGTTTCCCCCAAAGTACCGCATTTCCTGCACTTATCGACTACGTCCAAATGCAGTATGTGCTTTCCATAGTTTTTTGTTCTTGTTACCCTATCTTGAATAGATATCGCGAAACCTTCTGTTTCTGGGTACAAGAGTCCATCGGTCAGCCACTTCAGAGACAATTGTTCGTCAATGGTGTCATCTTCGAGTGACTTAGGAAACCTTCCGTGCAATGTTTGTCCTTTCCATTCTCGAACGCAGTCCGTGAGCGTTGTTCTGCTATCAATACGATTCCGTTTATTTAGGTTCAGTGGTGTGAAACCCCGATCCTCATTTGCAACCAATTTCATCAACGTACTGTTTGAATCAAGGAAGTGTGTTCTCATTCTATTTTCTTGATTGAGACAGAGATTTTTTACGTTTACAAGGCCTCTACCCCCCAACTTTCTTGGGATGTATAGTCTTTTCGTAGATGAGTTTGGATGCAGGCATCGGAACTTTGTCAATGTTCGGCGCGTCAACCTATCGAGCTCATCAAGGTCAGTTTCTGACCATTTAACTATGCCAAAAGAATATGTCAGAGTTGGCACCGCCCAACCGTTGATCGCTCTAATGAGGTTTCCTCCGTTCAGTTTGGTGTTTAAAAGTTTTTAGTATTATTAGTATTATAGTATTATTATTTATAGTATTATTAGTATTAGCATTATTAGTATTATTATTATTATTATCCCCACGCTTGCTTGATTTAGCCTAAAGGCGTTCGCACTCCCTCTAAGGGGAACATTGACTTATCCCAGATATCCTAGATATCAGAAGGATTAAGCTCTGTGGGGCCCTTTCCCTGTTATCGAGCCTCAAGGTGACGCTAGAATTCTTTGACGTTCCTGAGTTCAAGAACTTCCGAACGGTTCTCGCTGTTCCCAGTAGTGCTGTTTTCTGCATGGGCTTGAAAAGTTGCTCGTTGATATTATTTTTTTTTTTTCAATAATAATTTTTTTTATTTTTATTGTTATTAATATTTTATTTTATTTTATTTTTTCACACACTTCTGTGGTCTATCCTTTTGTCGTCGGATTGCTCAAGACAAGACGACTAGGTGTCAAGTCGAAAGGGTTCGACGGATAATTGCTGTTGTTCCGAGTATGATTGCCTTCTGCATCCAATTTATGGTATTGAATTCTATTTTAAGATCATTTAAGTGCACCAATGATAGTTGGATAGTGCATAAGATTTTTATTGTGGTGTTTTCAATAACGGGTTGCGGTTGATATTTATAAGGAGGCAACTCTTGGTTTACTAGGCCAGCTCTCTGAGCTATCTTTAAATGGATAACTTTCCCCATGTTGTCATGTCTGCTTAAGTAAGGAGCTAAATAGGTGCAAGCCGAAATGAGACGTTGAACAGTTTCTTCTTCTTCTTCGTGTATGTTAGTATTGGAGCGGCCCAGGTGTTGAGTGCAGCTACTTTGTTTTTTGCGTTTAAATATGTTCTTAAAATTTTGTTGACCCTGTTAAAATACTCATCTTTGATTTTTTGTTTATTTATTTTTTCATCTATATTGAGGTCTTCTGAGAATCCTAGCTATTTATAAGATTCATGTGGGCGTAAGGCTGGAATAGTTGTGACATTGTCTCGCTCGCCAATGCTGTAGCCGTAACCACTACTGTTCAACATACGACTCAAGGGATTAAGAGCCATACAAAACCAGAGTGGGCTCAGACCCCCCAAGTACCTGGTAAACAGCTGTGAAATTTTTGATCCAGAAGTTGTGTAGTCCATCTGGCCCAGGCGTCTTCCAGTTTTGAGTTTTCTTGATGGCAGTGCAAATGTCAATCGCTTCAAGACTTCAAGTTTTTGAATTGTTGCAGCCCACGGGGCCATTTTGTCATAACCATCACATTCACATTTTCAAGTTTTGACTGGTTACCCTGGGCTTCTAATTCTCTATAAAACTTCTTCTGGCTATTTTAAAATATTGCATTTTGGTGTTTCCGTTTTTCTATCTCATTGTATCTGGCTAGTCTGGCTCCTTTCGTTTTAGCTCTCTGTCTAAATCAATTTTTCAGATCTAATAATTTCTCGCGAAAGTTTGAATCTTCAAATCCAATGCCAGATTTTTTAGCAATTATTTTCGTTTTTTTCGTCATTTTAGCGTCGTCGCTAGATGTATTTCCAGCAAGATACTCAGAAATAATGTCAACTTTCGCCCGAAAATCATTGATATCAGTTTCAAGGTGCTTTTTCCAGGCAGGTGTATCTTTTTGGATATTATGCTTTGTCGCATTAAGGGTGAAAGTTTTTTGACCTGAAAGCTAGATTACAGTTACTGCTGCACAATGCAACACAAGATGTATATCGCTAAGATTCATTATCACCGATAAATGCGATTCCAAAACTTTATTGACCTACATTATAGTAATGCGGGATTTTGCAATGTTCAGTATCGGTATTTTTGGCCCATTTAGTGGATTTGAGCCAGTAAAATGGGCCAAGAAACTGTATAACCTTTCTCGAATGTTAGAAAAGTTTCCGTTCATGGCTGTTTCTTCATTTTGAGTTGATGATACTTCTGTTGTTAGGATTGGAATTTGGACTGCTGGTTGGTTCACTGTGTTCAAGTTAAAGACATCCATGTCATTTTCTTGAGGTGGGTCATATGAAATGTTTTGGTGTAATTTGTTACCGACTTCTCTCTTGATGTTCATTAATTCCGTTTCGGTAAGATATTTTTTTCTTAATATAAGATTTTTACGGTCTGCTAAGTTTTGTTCCGATAACTGTGTTTTAGCAAACCTCTTCTTATATTCTTGGTGAAGTGCACTTCTCCATCCAGGTAGCGGTTTATCTGCGCACTGGTTCAAGTAATAATAGGCACGCATTACTTCAATATTCATTTTACGTGTCCATCTAATACGTGGAATGAGCTCGGTCCTACTGACAGCCCTCCTTATGGGGGCCGAGCCTGCCAGTACCTGATTATTAGCTCCTGCTTTTTGTTGGGTTTGTATTGAAGTCTCTGGTATTGATTGACTTTGATATTCTAATTGTGGATGGATTTTTTCAGTTGCCTTGTTCATTGCTATTCTTGTGCTGCCATAGAGTTGAGAGTTGCCACTCGCTCCAGACTCACCAACCCCGGACAAATCCTCCCGATGCTTCCGAATGGTTCTTGTCCGCAAAACCCTACCGACTTGTATAATATCATGTGTTCAATGTTTATGTTTCAATCTCCATAAAAACAATTTTGGGTTTAACGGAAAAAACGGTCACCCAAGGCAGAGCCCCGATTTACCATGGGAAAGCTATTACTCCCGGAGGGCGCTAGGTATCAAGAGACATCGTTAGAGACACTTTAACCCTGTGCCATTCAGCTCCTCGGCACGGTGAATTTCCACTTTAAGCTTGGGGATTTTTTTTCAGAGATTTACTCCTCTCAGCTCGGAAAAATGGTGGCGCCACTCACCAAACGGACTATACCCCCTACTTTATTATTATTATTATATTATTAATCTCTTTAAATGGCGTATTACATTTTGTTATAGTTTAAAAATTTTACAATAATAAACATACGAAAAGATCATTTACAATACAAAATTAGTAAAAATTGACACCTGCAAAGTTATAAAGACGTTAGACATTATCGTTAGATACCATTAAACATATGTGCGCAACAATATATAATATAGTTCAGAAAATGTTTAGGGTCAATAAAACTATTTTGCTTTGGATATAGATATTTTATGTTCCAATGTTAAGTATAGAAGCAAAATAACGCTAATTGAAAAAAGCAAAATACACTGTTTTCTTTAGAGGTTCAAAATCAGTCAAAAGCATTAAACAAACGGAAAAACCAGAGGCGACCGCAGCATCCTGATACAAATTGATTCTTCAAGGTTTAAGAGCAACGGGTTTACATTGGGATTTAAAGATAATATAATTTTTCACCAAAAATATTAATAAACCTTCCCCCTAGATTCCTCATCGAGATTTGTTCTGTAAGATTTGTATTAGTTTCTATGTTTTCTGAGCAACAAAACATATTTTAAAAACACCTTAAACACATTTGATTACACAGGCCAACAGTTGTATTGGTACCGGGGTATTTGGAGCTGATTTCATACGAATTTAATACCCTGAATTCAAATATGGCATTAATTTTTACTTAGGATATAACATTTTAGTGAAATATACGTTACACTATTTTAAGTTATTATACAAATATTATTATATACAAAGATAGGTAGCTAGTCAAACGTTGGAATCAGCACTTCCTCTGAGTGAGAGATCGAGCGTCTTACAGATACTAAATCAAAATAAGTCTACTTGCTACGTTATTTCGATTAATTCCAGTAATATTTACTAGGCAGAAATAACAGTCATCAAAATGATTTTTGGTTTCTCTCCAAACCATAGGTACCCGAATTTTAGACTGTCGTAAATGTTCTGTACAAGTTTTACATACCAGATGCGGTGCCCATGTTATATCCTAATCACCAAGACTAACACCAAAGTATCCAAGTTAAGCTCTTTTTACAAAGTTACTAACAGTTTTTCTGTTTTCTTTCAAAGTGTGCCGGTCGCGTTGGTGCGGCGGAAAGAGCAGCGGTCCGCCGCTGCTATGCCGAATCCGCGATGCAGCGGTAGCTGGTTCGATTCCAGCGCTCGGATGGTTATTTTTCTTTCTTCTGTCCGTTTATCTTTCCTAAATGTTTGTGATTGTTTCTAGGCAAGAGTGTAAAATCCGACTACGAATTACCCCTCAATTACGCCAGTTAAAGGCTGGGTAAGGCCGGATGCCTTCTGAGAAGTGTTCTACGTTGGTCACTCGCCAGTCGGTAGGTTTCCTGATAGACTTATGGGTAGGCACATAACCAAGGGTTTATAGCCCGAGGGGGGTGCTGGCCTGGGTTTGTCGGAAGCTGATGACCGTGGTTCAGAAGTGGTTCACGTTAAGTTGTAGGTCCAGTCGCTAAATAACCTAGTTGCTGATGCGCCTCTAACCCTAACACTTTACCTTTACCTTTTTTTTAACGTGTATTCTTCACAACTTCTTATCCAATTCTTCTACTCAGCTTCTTCTACTTAAACTCATTTTATTTTTATTCAACAACACAAATACTAAAATCTACAGCACAGTGTGGCGGCTTAGTGCCTACAATAACTGGCGCTAGCTACAACATCATGGTACATAGTAGACAACAAGCAGAGGCAAACCTCTGTTTTGAGTGGCAATTTCCGGCAGTGGGAAGATGGAGATATCAGTCTCAACTTGTCTACATAGGTGTCAAACTAATGCATTATAAAATTACATCTTAGTTATAAATAAAGATGACTGTCAAGTTTTTCAGTGTTTCCTTTCGACAATAATGCAGTTATTAGGTGGGAAACCAGCACAACACTACAATTGGCGACTTCCCACGAACATCGTCCAACTCCGATTAAACTTGAATTGTAAGTACTCGAAATATTGCAACTATCTACATATACAGCCCACCAACAAACAACGAATCTATAAAACACACTCATCAATGGCACTAATGCAACCAGCAATCTATCAACTAGGAACGAATCCATCAATGATCCAATGTAGCCGGCAACGAATCCTTAACAGTTCCATCGTGACGGCAAAAGGATCCTTCAACAGACCCATCGTGACAGCAAAGGATTCATCAACAGTCGCATCGTGACAGCAAAGGATCCATCAACAGTCTCATCGTGATCAGCAACGGATCCATCAACAGTTCCGATGCGATCAGCAGCGAATCCATCACCGGTTTCATTGTGACCATCAGTGGTTCCAACGTATTCATCAATCCACCTAACACGAAAGCAAGTGATCGAAGTTTAACAAAGTTACAAGGCTGTCTATCGATGTAACATCAAGCAAATCAACTCCACCATTGCTGAGAAAAATCAGCACCTTCACCAGCATCGACAAACTCAACACCTCCACCATCATTAAAAAAACTACCACCACTATCAAACAGTCCACAAACCAAATTAATCTAGGCAGACTTATATATAGAGTTAAAAGAATATCCCCATTCAGTTTTGATAATAAAAAAGTGGGCTGCTGAATTTAAACGTGAGGGAACATTCACTGAAAATGGCAAACGCGTACGACGTCTAAAAACGAGTACGACTGACAAAAGCATAACAAAAAATGTATGCTGTCGTATTAAAATCGTATATAAAATCGTATAGTCGTATAAAAAATGTTGTCGTATTAAATCATCGCCAATTGAAGCTACACGAGTTTGTTGAGGTTGGAAATACCTGGATAATTGGGAATCGCGCGATGTTTGTTACCAGTCGATCAAAGATGCATTCAAATAAAAACGTCTCAAAATTGTTTGGACTTATATAAACACTATTCTGAAACGCGAAACAAGTTTCTCCGATATTTAGTAACAGTAGATGAAACATGGATTCACCATTACACAACGGTGATGAAATAACGATTCAAACAATTAGTGGGAGAAAATGAAAATCGGCCAAAGAAAGCAAAAATGGTTTCTTCTGCAGGAAAAGTCATCGATTTGCTTTTTGCACACCGTCTGTGGATAATCTGCGCTTGTTGTGGAAAAACTCCCCTTCGCTCCCAAAAAAATGATGTCTTGGCAGCTGCTTTATGGGGGCGAATAATTTTAAGTTTTACAGAAATAATAAGAGTTCGTTGCCATGCAACGGACTTAAATGGCTATTCACGAATGGCTCTTACGAATTTTCTTTCTAAATATTTTTGCCTTTTTCCGTTCCTTCACAGCAAGGTGTAGCGCAGCACGGAACAACATAATTCCTCAAACGTTAGCAAATACCTTTAAATGTTATAAAAAAATATGTTTTATAAAATGTCGCCCATTTTAGTTATAAATTCTAATAATCATCCGGTATTACATTTCCGAACAGCGATTTTAAATATTGTGGTTGCCCATGTATAGTTTCATCCTCGGTTTACGCAGGAAACAGATTTATTAAGTACAGACGATATTGGTTCACCTTAGAGTTGGTAAGGGCGGCAAATTTGTTAAGGGTTCTTCATTCTCTCTAGCCACAGTATCATTTATTCTTAGTTGTGCTTTCAGGTGGTTTTCCTTTTGCGGTTTCTCGTTTGTCGCAATATTTACCATACTCAAGTTGTCCCTTCTGATTACACTATATACTTATTACTTTCTATAGATCTTTATGTAAAATGTCACAGACCTTTGTTGTTACTTATATTATTAAAAATGGCATTATTAAAAATACTTCGAATACAAAAAAGATGTTTCCATTTCAATACGAACAATGTTCTTTTATAAGCATTATTTGTTCTAATGGTTTATAAAATAATTTTAGAAATGGTGTAAATCGCTTATGCCGTAATATATAATGTTGTAAAGTTGGGCTAAATCGCAATATTTTAGTCAAAAAAATTGCAGGTTTGCTGTATACTATTAATTAGCGGACACCCTGTATATATATATATATATATATATATATATATATATATATATATATATATATATATCATCAGCATCATCAGCCCATTGTCGATCCACTGCAGGATGAAGATCTCTTCAGCATGCTTCCAACTTTCACGGTCCTGGGCTTTCCTCTGCCACTCGGATCCAATATACTTAACGATGTCATCAATCCATCGTGGTTTCAGTCTTCTTTGCGGACGTTTGCGATCAAGCGGTATCGACTCCAGGATTGCCTTGGTCCATCTGTCGTCACATCACACATATGGCCTGCCCATCTCCATTTCAATTGTTTTACTCTTCCAATGATGTCACACATTTCATTTGTTCTCTGATCCATGCGCAGGGCTTTCTGTCTCGCCTTATAATGCCAAACACACATCTTTTCATTCCCCTCTGTGCTACCCGAAGTTTTTAAATTGATTACGATGTGAGTGTCCAGGTTTCACTTCCGTATGTCAATATATATATATATATATATATATATATATATATATATATATATATATATATATATATAAGCATCATCAGCATCATCAGCATCAGCAGCCCATTGCCGATCCACTGCAGGTTGAAGACCTCTTCAGCATGCTTCCAACTTTCATGGTCCTGGGCTTTCCTCTGCCACTCGGGTCCAATATACTTAACGATGTCATCAATTCATCGTGGTTTCGGTCTTCTTCGCGGACGTTTGCGATCAAGCGGTATCGACTCCAGAATTGCCTTGGTCCATCTGTCGTCACATCACACATATGGCCTGCCCATCTCCATTTCAATTGTTTTACTCTTCCAATGATGTCACACATTTCATTTGTTCTCTGATCCATGCGCAGGGCTTTCTGTCTCGCCTTGTAATGCCAAGCACACATCTTTCCATTCCCCTCTCTGCTACCCAAAGTTTTTAAATTGATTGCGATGTGAGTGTCCAGGTTTCACTTCCGTATGTCATAACGGGTAGGACGCACTGATCGAAGACTTTTCTTTTCAGGCAAAATGGGAGTCTGCTCTTAAACACTATGTTGAGCCTGCCAAATGCCTGCCAGTCACATTTAATACGCCGCTCCACCTCTCGGACGGTTTCATCCTTCATTGAAATCCTCTGCCCAAGATATATAAAGTGGCCCACAATCTCCAAATATTTTCCTCAAACTGAAATTATTCTGTCATTAGCAAATTTATTGAACATAACCTGACTCTTTTCCAAGTTTATTCTCAAGCCAAATGGTTCGCCAGCCCTTTGCAACTTTTGTATGCGTTCTTGCAGCTCCTCTGGGTCTTGTGAAAGGAGATCGATATTATCTGCAAATCTAAGATGGTTTAAGTTTGCACCATTGATCTTTACACCATCCTGTTCTCAATCCAGTTTACGGAAGACTTCTTCAAGGCAAGCCGAGAAAAGAATAGGCTATATTGCGTCACCCCGCCGTGCACCACGTACTACATTAATTCTCACTTCAAGATCATCAAGGAGAATTGTCGCTGTAGCTCCATCAAATATGGATCCTAATAGGTTTACATATTATTTATCTACCCCTGGCTAAGCAGTGCATCAATTATGGTCTGCTTTGAGATGTAGTCAAATGCTTTTTTGTAG
Organism: Cosmopolites sordidus; assembly: GCA_031761425.1. Taxonomy (NCBI): domain Eukaryota; kingdom Metazoa; phylum Arthropoda; class Insecta; order Coleoptera; family Curculionidae; genus Cosmopolites; species Cosmopolites sordidus. Next base: position 32,604 of record JARFXV010002447.1, read on the forward strand.
TCGATAAAAACGAAGCACAGTGCCATAGTGTATTCGTTGTGCCTTTCTATGGCCTACAGTACAACCTGGATGTGATCCATTCTACTGAATCCACTTCTGAATTCTTCTTGTTCTCTTAGTTGTGCGACATTCAGTTTTCTTAATATTCTTTTAGATATTATCTTAGTGAAAACTTTGTACATTACTGATAGAAGGTTTCTTGGACGGTCGTTTTTTAAATCTTCCTGTGCTCCTTTTTTATGTAAAAGGATCACTTCTGCAGTTTCCATAAGCCAGATACTTTTTGCTCTTTGAGGCATTTTGAGTATACCTTTGCCAATATTTTATGTAACTTCCGACCACCAGCTTTTAGTATTTCGACAGTTACACTGTCCTTTCCTGGAGCCTTGCTGTTTTTCATCGATTCTATAGCATTTGTTACTTCCTCCACTAGGATATCCGGCATTTGTTAAAGCAGCCGCGTGAAACACATTGTTGGTGATTTCTTCATATTGAACGGATATTTCCATCTTTTCCAAATCTTGTAACACAGCAAAGCGGTTCGACAAAGCAATCTCAAAATCGCTGTTTCCCTCCAGCAATTTCCCAAAATCCATTTTGCCCTTTTTTGACCTTACCATTCTTTCGCGTTCTCTTCGATAGTTAATCCTAACTTTTGCTCGCACCATTCGGTGGACACTTTCTACATTAAAATTGTTAGACAGTACAATTGCAAAATATTGTTTTATCGTTGGTCATGATGTAATCAATTTCACTTGTGAGTCCAGATTGACTTTTCCATGTCCATTTTCTGAAAAACGATGAGGTCTAAACAAAGATAGAATATCTTGCAGAATTAAACAAATCGATTATACGTAGAACATTAAAAAATTGAAACATCGTTGATCTAAATCTATTGAATTGCAAGGCGATTCTGTTAAAAAATTAAAACAAATCTTAAAATTATTGTGTTTTCTTTTTCAAATCGTATATTAAACAGACACAACATTCTCTGAAAATTGCTTTAACTCTGGCTTATTAAATCAACGTTATCGGGGTAGAATATACTACTCTCTTTAGTTCTCTTCGTCCCATCTAATACCCCTCTTGTTTTTGCTTTATTGATTCTTTGTTTGAACTTCACATACATATAATATAGAAATCACATAATTATAGAAATTATGTTAAAAGAAATAAGCTTAAAGTATATCCCTGCCTTACACTTGTTTCTACCTTTATTAGGTCCGTTAGTTATCCCTCCATTTTTGTTTGTTTTGTTTGTTTCTATTATGTTGTTAAAATATATATTGCCTACAAGTGTTATTATAGTTGGTGATATTCCTCTCTTATGGAGTAGGTGCATGATATCATGCAGACGTGTTCAATCATACGCCTTTTGTATGTCAACAAAGCAAAGGAACGCAGGTATATTATATTCCAAAGATTTATCTTTTAATTATCCCATGACAAAAGCGGCATCAGCTAACCTTTGATTGCCTCACTGATTTTCTTTGTAAATATATTGTTGTCAATTCTAATATGATATTTACTAGATTAATATCACAGTCGTTTTGAAAATCGCTTTATCTCCCTGTCTAAAAAAATACTGTTAAAGTGATTTTTCTCCATTCTTTCAGTTTTTTTTATGATTTGTGATTTTTTTATTAACAAAATTAATTCTTGTAGCCGTCCAAATTTATATTTTATATATATATATATATATATATATATATATATATATATATATAATATATATATATATATATATATATATATATATATATATATATATATATATATATATATATATCATCTAATATTTTCACGGATGGAAGATAATGTTTCTAAAACATTCGGGTGTCGATCCGTTCATTCTGCCGGTATTAGCTGGCCGGTGACTGCGCAGATTGTATCGGGATAGTTCGGGACTATTCACGGCGCTCGGCAACGCTGTCAGCCGTCCGTGTATTGATTTTTCTTCCTTACCGCCGCGTTGCCGCGTTTCTTCTCTTTTCAGAAGCGATTTCCATACTTTTGAAATGTTGCGAACGTCGTTTCACGTATTTAGCTCACCCTTTTCTTCTATTTCAAGGGCTTCTCTGATTGTTCGGACCTTGTAGCTTTTAATATTTGCTATTTCTTTGGCTCCTTCAAACTTGATTTTATGTCCTGTTGATAGATGGTGCTGGAACAGAGCGGAAGTGCTTTGTTTGTTTTTTTAAGTTGTTTTTATGATTTTATTCTGTATTCAGTATTCTGGCCGATATTTGTCTGTTAGTTTGCCCTATGTATGTTCTGTTGCAGTCGGAACAAGATATACTATACACTCCATGATTTTTCAGTCCAACTTTGTTCTTGAGGTTTTTTAGGATGTTTGCGACAGTTTTGTATGGCTTGTAATCTGTTCTGATCTGATGTTTCCTTAGTAGTCTGCCTATCCTATCAGTGATTCCTTTTACATATGGTAACAGGACCTTTGGTGCACTTGGTGTATGATCCCCAATTGTTCTTCGTATTTGGATTTCCTGATGGTGAATGACCTTCCTGATACAATTTTCTGAATATCCATTTTGTCTAACGGCTGTGGAAATTTTTGGTAGTTCCTCGCTTCGCGTATTTGGTAGTGTCAGTGGGAAGGATCTGGAAATCAAGGTGTTCGCTACTTCTTGGATTTGAGAAGACTGATGGGATTTAGCGTTGAGGTATCGATCGGTGTGAGTTGGTTTTCTATACACTGTGTATTTGAGGGTTCCAGAAAGTTGTCTTGTGATGAGGAGATCCAAAAACGGCATTTTCCTATCCTGTTCGACTTCCAAGGTGAACTGTATTCTGGGGTGGATTTCATTTAATTGGGTTAGGAAGTTATTTAAAAGTTCGGTTCCGTGAGGCCATATTATAAATATATCATCTACGTAGTTTAGGTTTTAAACGAGTGCTGGCCATTGCCTTTGTTTCGACGTCTATGAACAGGTTGGCTATAAAGGGTGATAGAGATGATCCCACTGGGGCACCCATCTGACTGTAGATCTGCTGGTTGAAGGAAAAATATGTATTCTTCAAGCAGTGTTCGGAGAATTCCCCCACGTCTGGTGGAAAGTGTTCGTTCGTCAAAATTAGGTCCAGAGCCTCGTCTATGGGGATACTTGGATATAGTGAGACACTGTTGAAAATCTAGTTCTAGTTGAAAATCTTTTTATCTATTCTTTTTATTTATTAATTTTTAAGTTCTATCAAAAAGGCACTATTTTGTAAACGCCCTGCATGCGACAACTTAATTATCATATCATATTATCAGAAAGCAACCTATTAAGGAACCATATGAAAAAATTCATGTATCTAGCTGTTGTTCTAGGTTGTAAAGAAAATATTTTATATTCAGGGACGTTTCTTGCCAAAATTCTTAAAAAATATGTTTTATTTCCGAAACGGCCCAAGATAGGTATAGCATATGTTACATAAAAAAGTTTCAAAATTCCCACGGAATCTAAAAATGTAATATTATATAGGGTATTCTAACCCTATTATATAGGGTTTTGACTACAAGTAAATTTGGCAACACCGCATCGCAGAAAATATTTAAATGTAGAGCTCTTGTCTATATATATATATATATATATATATATATATATATATATATATATATATATATATATATATATATATATATATATATATCCGAAATCGGGATACCACAAGCGAAATTCAGAACTGGCAGATAACTTTCTAAAAGTAATGTCTTCGCAGGCTTTTTCGGTCACTGAACAGCTGTCTTCAGAAAGAAAGAGACAACAAGAGGAGAATCGAAAGAAACTAATCCCTATCGTAAAAGCAATAATTTTTGCGGCAAACAAGGCATCTCCTTGAGAGGTAAAATCGATTCGAGGCGCATACAAATTACACCAGAATCACCAAAACCTGAACAACCACTACAGAATGATGGTAATTTTAGAGCCCTGTTGCGGTTTGCGGCTGAGTCTGGAGATAAAGAGCTGGCTGAGCATTTGAATACTTCACAGAAGAATGCCCTGTACACAAGCCCTCAGATCCAAAACGAAATAATTGACATTTGTGATGAATTAATTCAACATAAAATAATTGAAGAAGTAAAGAAAGCCAAACTATTTGCGATTCTGGCTGACGAAACCACCGACATCGGACGTGTAGAACAAGTCTCGTAATGTCTTCGATATGTTGATTTTACAGATAATAAACACCATATACTTAAAGAGATGTTCCTTGAGTACATTCCAACGGTCGATGTTTCAGGATCCGGTCTCGCAAATCTTATTATTACAGCTCTGAAAAAGCATGGACTTGAAAGTTCTTATGTGGTTAGTCAAGGTTACGATGGGGCTGCAGCTATGAGTGGGTATTTGTACGGTGCCCAAGCTTATGTTCGCCAAGAATGTCCTCTTGCTCTTTATGTACACTGTAGTGCACACTCTCTCAATCTTGGTATTGCTGATTCATGTTCATTAGCAAATGTCCGAAATTGCATTGGGATTGTGCAGTCTGTTGGTTCCTACTTTCGACATTCTGCTCAACGCACTGCTTTGTTGAAAGACAAAATTCAAGAGCTACTACCCGTCGGTAACCAAAAAAGTTTGCTCTCAATGTGTGAAATACGGTGGGTCCACAAACATGAAGCTATTATAAGATTCAGGGAAATTTATTCAGCGATTGTAAATGCTCTCGAAGAACTCCAATTTAATCACAATAAGGAAACATCGCAACAAGCCGTCCAATTGCTAAGTCTCGCTTCGATCTTCGGATTTTGTGCTGTGTTTAGTGATTCTTCAAAAAGTTATGAGCTATACATTGTCGCTATCAAAACAATTACAGACAATTGACGTCGATCTTATCACGGCATTCAAATATGTAGATGATGTTATTAATGTCTTACAACTCCTGAGAAACAATACTGACGTCGAATATCTTCATCTATGAAGACGCAAAGGTTTTACTGGAAGAAAATGGTGGTATACTGCGAATGCCACGCGTCGTCGGAAGACAATTAAATAGACCGAACATTCCTGCATTGGATGTATGCACGTATTACAAAATTAATTTGTTCATTCCATTTCTTGATCATACAATTCAACAATTGGTTGAAAGGTTTACCAAACATCGTAAAGTAGTATCAGCTTTATCTGTTGTGCTACCTTCAAATTTTACTGCCAGTTCTGAAATTGAAGAAGCAATTTCCATGTACTCGTCACTGCTTCCCGAAAGCAATATATCAGTGGTTAAAGCAGAACTTGAAGTATGGAAAACAGTGATGACAAGTATCTCACCTACCCCGAAATCTAGTTTGGAATGCCTAGATATGTGCGATAAAAACCTTTATCCTAATATTTACACATTACTACAAATCTTGGCTACCATTCCTGTATCCACTGCTACCCCAGAAAGGTAGTCGAGCCTAAGCAGACTGAAAAACTATTTACGAAACACTACAAGTGAAAACAGACTTAATGGTTTGGGTCTCATGAAGATTCACTATGGAACAGAAATGCAGTCAGATGAAGTAGTGGATATATTTAAAAAGCCGAAGATTTCTTCTTTAATGGTTTTAGATTTAGCGCAGAAGGGCGAAATTAATTTAACCATTTCATTTAAAGTTAAGAACTTTATAAATATGTCGTAATTTTTCCGATGAATATATAGATATTAAATTTCATGTAAGTATATTTTTGTTATTTTATTTACTTCAAACTAAACCCTATCGCTAACCCCAAAACTAATTTTTTTTGAAAACTTTGAACTTTGACTAACTTTGAGAGCCTAAGATATCGACTTAAAATGTTTTCCCTTGGCACAATTTTTTTTTTTGACATAATGAAAAATATTTTCGGTATTATTAAAAGAAATTCGAAAAAAACGGATTTTCGGCCCACCCTACTAATCAGAATGGACAACCCGAGTGTGGTAAATATCGCGACAAACAAGAAACCGCAAAAGAGAAACCGCCTGAAAGCACAACCAAAAATAAAATGGCACGGTGGCTAGCGAGAAGCAGGAACTCTTAACAAATTTGCCCTTACCAACTCCACTTGGGTGGACCAATATCGTTTGCACTTAATAAATCAATCTCCCCCGCTAACCAATAATAAAAGGATATGCGGGCAGCCGCAATCTTTAAAATTATTGCTTGGAAATATAATACCGGACGATTATTTAAATGAACAACTAAAATGACTGACATTTTATAAAACATAATTTTCAAATATTCAAAAACATTTTGTAAAATTTAAGGAATTATGTTGATACATGCTTAGGTAGTTATATCTCTTAGTTTCTTAGTTTTATAGATTTTCTATGTACATTTTGATTTAAGAGTACCGAAAATACAATAATTTAAAATGTTTTTTGTGGTTTTGTACAAGATGACATTGTCTTTTTAATTAGATATAGCCATTTAATAATTCGTCGCCATGCAGATTTTTAAAATATGCAAAAGATTATTTCGACACATCTCAGCGTTAATTGTGTCGTTAAAAGGAGTCACAAAAATTATTCGCCCCCGGAAAACAACTATCAAGACAGCAATTTATTGATTTTTTTTGAATGAAGAGGCGTTTGGTTGAGAGAGTTAATTAAAGCTACTGTTTTACTACTGATACTACTATGATACTACATATCATAACACAGTACTAAAACGCTTATTTTGTTTTTGAATGAAGCCAACTTCGATGCTTCATTTACTGAAAATGACTGACTTTTTTTGGCGGCTATTAATGAGTGACATAATCAGTCCTTAGTTTTTTAAGGACAATCATTGGCCCGCTCTAAGCGTTCATTCATTCAAAGTAATGAGATTCGTGGCGTAGGTTTCGATTTAGCAATAATAGATAAGTGTAAAAAAATGTATTTAACACAGGTTTGATTTGTTTTATAAATATAATTAATATGCTTGGTCATGCCAAACCACACTTGCCTGCCAACCACACTTAAAACGCCGTTCCACTTCCCGGGCAATATCATCCTCCGTAAGATATATGTAGTGGTCCACAACCTCTAAATCGCTTCCTAAAATAGAGATTCTTCTGTTAACAGCAAATTTGTTGAACATAACCTGACTCTTTTTTAGGTTTATTTTCAAACCAAATGGTTCTCCCACCCTTTGCAGCTCTTATATGTGTTTTTGTAACTTATCTGGATCTTGTGAGGACAGACCGATATCATCTGAGAATCTAAGATGGTATAAGTATGCACTATTGATTTATATTCGCTCCTGTTCCTAATCCAGATTACGGTATTATTACGGAACATGTTCAAAGCAGGCTGACAAAAGAACAGGCGACATTGAGTCACCCTACCGCACACCCCGTTCTACATTGATTTTAACTTCAAAATCGTCCATGTGAACTGTGGCTGTAGCTTCATCATACATAGGTCCCAGTAGATTCACATAGGCTATGTCTATCTCCTGGTTAAGCATGCATCCATTATGGCTTGCTTTGATATTGATTCAAATACCTATTCATATTCAATAAATGCCAAGCATAGTGGCATGGTTTAATCACGCAAAAGGACATCAAGAACGACCACGAATGTTGACTGCATTAGAGACTCTCTACGACTCCTCTTAACTTCTCTAAATTTACACAAATCCACGATTCATCGCATTATTCGCAAAGATTTACATTTCTACCCCTACAAAATTCTTATTGTGCAAGCCCGATGATCCAGCTAAACGAGTCGAATTCTGCAGGACAATGAAAAATCGTTTTAGGAGCTTCAATAACATATGGTTTTCTAATGAATCAAATTTCCACATCAAAGACCACGTGAATAAACAAAATTGCAGATGTTGGGCTCCCGACCATCCACTGAAACTGCATCAGAAACCATTAAACTCGCTTAAGGTTACCTTTTGGGCTGCCATATCAAGGGAAAGAATTATCGATCCCTACTTTTTTCTGGATAACCGTGGTCGCGCTCAGACTGTTAATTCCGATCATTATTACCATATGATCCGGACTTTTTTGTTTTGGCTCTAGAAATACAAAACTCGAACAATGGCAACAATCGCCATACATGGGTACAATCGCAACACATTTTTGGAGCAACTTCCCATGTCCCGAATAATTCTTCAGCAACTCTTCACGATTTATTCCCTGAAAGAGTGATTTGTCGCCGAGGGAACATCAACTGGTCACCGAGGAGTCCAGATTTAACACCTGCTGGTTTTTTCCTATGGAGCTACTTAAAGAGTAGGGTTTTCAACCCATTACCACCCAACTTAAAAGCAATTAAACAAATTTAATTAAATTCTGATGTTTTATTTTTTAAGTCTCAAAAACGAAAAATGTTCTGAGACATCCTTTAAAATGGTCAGAACAGTATTGTCGGTACTTGACACCTTCAATTGACGACTTTTCATGTCGCGACTGTCAAAATTTAACACCACATTAATAATGCATATAATCACCATATTTGGTTTTACATGTTGATGTAGAGTGCATGAAATTGTCAACTAATGCCCGTGAACTTTAATTATATTCCTCTGGAGAGACGATTTGGAAACTAGCTTAATATGTGGTATATTAGTTGTTGAAACTTGAACAGTACGTTCTCGTTCGATATTGTAATAAAATAACTATATGTTATATATATATATATATATATATATATATATATATATATATATATATATATATATATAATTATATATTATATAATATGATTGAGAAAAAAATATATATAATATATTTTTTTCCCACGATGGTCCCGTGGGAAATGCAAGGCAAACACATTTTAAATTATAAATGATGTATTTACAGCCAAAATTGTTAATTCTTAGTTAAGCTGTAATTTGATAAAGACCTATTTTTGTAAACCATTTTCAAAATAAAGTTTTTAAAAATGAAGTCTGCCGAAAAAGTTCTTTAAGTGGCGCAGTCGGTAGGATTGCACAAGTGTTTCACGAAAGAGCCAATTGAGAACGACACCAAGAGACACAACAGTTGAAGCCATCCAGCAGTGTAACGATATTAAAATGCAGAAACAAAGTAAACAAACTCCCATTGATTGGGATTTATTCAAATCTAGATTAGAAAATATTAAACCTTTTGATGGTGACAGTAACACTTTAAACAAATTTGTTACCAAATGCGATAAACTCGTAAATATATATAGACAACTACAAAGTGATGAATTAGATGCCCACATTTTCGATTGTATTCAGGAAAAATTAATCGGGAAAGCAGAAGTAATGGTTGGAAATAGAACAGAGCTGATAAATTGGGACGTTCTGAAAGCCGCGTTACAACAATGTTTTCTGATAGACGTAATACGGACAATTTAGTCCAAGAATTAACACGAGCCAGGCCATTCAAAGGCGAACACTTAATAAGTTTCGGAACTAGACTTCAACTACTTCGAAGTAATGTTGCTCAAAGAATTAGTAACGATCTAAATTTGAATAAACAACAGAAAATTTGTCACATTAGTTACTACGAGAAAACGGCATTAAATACATTTATAGCAGGTTGTAGGGTAGTTTGAAAAATAACATGCATTTGAAAAAACTCGACACATTAGAAGACGCAATGGCTTATGTCGTTGAATTTGAAAATTTCGAAAATTTATATGGGAACTTGAACGTTACTGAAAAGCACAGTAATAATCTATTTGCACCCAAAACCAACAAATTTTCCAAATTTCCCAAAATTATCAAACAATCAGAATTATTCTTTCAATCAAAATCCATTTAATCAAAATAGTTTTAATCGAAACCCAAATTTTAATCAACAACAATATTCGACAATGGCAAAACCATTTCAATGGGCATCACAACCAATTAATGTGCAGTCTAGACAATTACCACCTCAAAAATTCTTCACAAACCGAGAAGTTTTTGGACCGCCAAAAAATGTATTTAAACCCAGAAATATTCCACCTAGTCAAATGAGTAAACCAACACCCATGTCAATTAGCGTAAGAAACAGCAACGGATTTAATAGACAACCAATCCGTAATCAATTTAACCAATTCCAAAACACATACCCCAATCAAAAACCGAATTTTACTTTTGAAGAACTTCCCAATAACGAGTGTGAAGGATATCCGGTTGAAGACTACCAAGAATACTACTACGAACCGAACGAAGAAACTTACCGTGATTATCATTTGAATAACCATGGTGAAGATGAACAACAACAAAACGAAGAATATTCAGAGAATGAAAATCTTAAAGAAATTGGAAATTTTACGGAAAAGGCCCCGAGCCAAAGTCAACCCTAGCCGAAATAAACATTTCCTCTAATAACGCTTTACCATATATCGAAATTGGCTATCCTAAAATTAAACTCTTAATAGATACCGGGAGCTCAAGATCAATTCTAAGACCAACTGTCGCAGAAAAATGTTATCCAAACTGTATCTATCGTACGAATAACATCATCAAACCAGCAATAAGTAGTGAAAATACGCAATTTCAGGCAAAAATTCCAGCATTCTCAGAATTTAAATTAGATTATGCCCTAGATTTTATTCTTTTTGATTTTCACGACTATTTCGATGGAGTAATCGGTCTAACGGATTTAATTAATATGGGACTGAATATAGATCTTTTAAATAAAAAACTAACTGGACAACAAATCGAAATTCCTTTTAAATACCGAAAACCTTCCGAAACAAATTTTTCTGTCACTATAAATACAAAAGAGAAAGTTTTAAAGAAAATTCCCGTTAATATTCGAGAAGGAGAAATCATCACCAATAGCGAGAAAATTGATGAATTGAATTTTCCATCCATCCTCTCTTATGCTCACGATGGTTATGCTATAATCGAAATTCATAACCCAACAAACAACTATATAACATTAACTCTCACTGAACCATTTCCTTGTCAATTATTTAAACCACAAGAATTCGAATGTATGATATTCGAAGAAATAAGTCAAACATATTCCCAACAAATACCAAGCAAAAAGACAAAGTTAAATCAACTAATACGCACCGAGCATATGAACGAAGAAGAAGAAAAAGCAATTACGGCATTGTGCAGAGAATTTGAAAATATATTTTACCAACCAGGAGACAAACTATCATTTACATCGAAAATCAAACATGAAATAAAAACCACAGATAATATACCAGTGTACACAAAGACTTACAGATATCCATACATTCACAAGAATGAAGTGTGTAAACAAATCAGCGATATGTTAGAAAAAGGAATAATACGACCATCATCCAGCCCATGGTCGTCACCGATATGGATCGTCCCTAAGAAAATGGACGCGTCGGAAAAACAAAAATGGAGAATAGTACTTGATTATAGAAAAATCAACGAAAAGACAATTTCGGACCGCTATCCTATTCCAATGATAACAGATATATTAGACAAATTAGGACGAGCACAGTACTTTTCAACATTAGACCTAGCGTCTGTTTTTCACCAGATTGAAGTTGATAAAGACTCAATAGAAAAAACAGCATTCACAGTAGAAAACGGACACTACGAATTTTTAAGAATGCCATTTGGTCTAAAAAATGCTCCATCCACGTTCCAGAGAGTAATGGACGAAGTCTTAAAGGAGCTGCAGAACAAAATTTGTATGGTATTTATGGACGATATAATTATAGTAAGCACAGGCCTAACGGAACATATTCAAAACCTTAAACTCATCTTGAAGAAATTGCGAGAGGCAAATTTAAAAATACAGATTGGTAAGTGTGAATTTCTACGAAAGGAAGTTGAATTCCTAGGTCACATTGTGACACCTGAAGGAATCCGACTTAATAAAAAGAAAATAGTTGCAATACAAAAATACCCCATTCCAAAAACACAAAAGGAAATCAAAGCATTTTTAGTCTTGTTAAGGTATTACCGTAGGTTTATTAAGAACTTTACCAAAATAACTAAACCTGTGACTCTGTGTTTAAAGAAGGGAAATAAAGTTGAACGCACACAGGAATTCGTAGAATGTTTTAACACCTGTAAGAATCTACTAATTTCAGAGCCAGTCTTAGCATATCCGGATTTCTCTAAACCCTTCGAACTTACTACGGATGCATCGAATTATGCAATTTCAGGAATTTTAACCCCGCCGAAATAAATTACTCAACAATAGAAAAAGAGTTATTGGCTATTGTGTGGAGTTGTAAATATTACAGACCTTATTTGTATGGTGCAAAATTTGTGATATATACCGATCACAAACCTTTGCAATGGCTAATGTCGCTAAAGGAACCAAATTCACGTCTAGTACGATGGCGACTAAAACTAGCAGAATTTGAGTACGAAATTAAATATAAAAAAGGGAAAAACAATCAAGCAGCCGATGCCCTTTCTAGGAATATAGCGGAAGTTAATGCAGCAGAAACCGAATCTGTTTGTAATAATGCAGGCGATGCTGATGATGTAATAAAAGAATTTTTATTAACACCTAGCGAATTACCAAATATAGATCAAATTACAATTAATGAAGTTATTCCACCGAAAATAAATATTATTTCAGACATCCAAATTAAACCATCTACTATCCATGAGAATAATAATGAAGGAGTTGAAACGGTACACTCTTCGGCTGAAGACCCTATTTGCGGAATGCCAATAACTGAAAAAGCCGTGAACTTGTATAAAAATCAGATAATTGTTACAAGCGGAGATATAACGAAATTTCAAATAAGACAAGAACAAGTGTTCGAAAACAGTAGGTTTTACTTAACTATTTCAAATAGAGATCCAATATCCAGCAAAGTCATGTTCCTGAAAGAATATGTAAAACCGAAACAATTATACGCTATATACTTTAATAACCCAGAAATCGCACGTCTATTTGCAATCACGATGCAAAATGTCTTTAAAAACTCATCTTACAAGATGTTACAATGTTCAACGTTCTTGGAAGACATACGAACGAGAGAGGCGCAACACGAAAAACTTACCCTATACCATACAACCAAAACTTGCCACAGAGGTATGACTGAAATGAAAGCAGCACTCAGTACGAGATTCTATTGGCCAAAAATGTCAGATGATATTGAAAATTATATTAATGATTGCGAAATTTGCCAAAGAAACAAATATGATCGAAATCCACCGGTAATTAAATTTAACTTAACACCTACAGCATCAAGACCTTTCGAGCATATACATGTGGATACTTTTAGAATAAATTACGACGCCTTTTTAACGATTTTAGATTCTTTCTCAAGATATGATCAAGCCTACCCACTCCGTAGTATCACAGGCATCGAAGTAGTAGAGAATGTATATACATTTGTAACACATCATGGCCTTCCATTAAAAATAACCGCAGATCAAGGAACAGAATTCAAAAATAAAGACCTCGAAGATTTCTGTAAATTGTATAAAATTGAACTGCACTATACAACAGCAAAAAACAGCAATTCAAATTCACCAGTTGAACGCTTCCATTCAACCATAATTGAAAGTCATCGTTGCTTACAAGAAGAAAACAAAGACATGATAATACAGCAGTTGATGAGAAGAGCTGTAATGGGTTATAACAATTCGATCCAAAGCGTGACCAAACTTACGCCCTTCGAAATAACAACAGGACACGTAAAGACTATAAATCCTTTTGATCTAAATGACAACGCTATTATATCCAGCTATGTACAATCACATAAAGAAACATCAAACAAGCTATATGAAAAAGTAAAGAGAATAAATGAGGAAACTAAACAAGGTATAATATTGAAATTAAACGAAACCAGACAGGAACCTCCTGATTTTCAAGGTCAAAAGATCGCCTACGTAAATACAAAATATAGGAGCAAGGACAAGCCAAAATTCAAAAAGGTACCGATGATTGATGAAACTGATACCAAAATAATAACAGATAAAACTTCATACCATAAAAGTACCCTCAGAAAAATTAAACCTAATGGAGGAAAATCTTTTCAGAATGAAGCAGGAAACAGCAACGATTCTGTTATACCTGGTCCTGCAGATCCACCTGACAAACGGATCTGATATCCAAATCACCACGCTGGAGAACCCCATATTACCTATGCAATTGGGAAATTCCAGACTTATCTATAATAGACATACATTTATACATTACGTAGATTTAAGACATTTAATCGATAAATTAAATAATCTTAAGGCTTATTTTCTTAAACTCAAGGAAAGTTTATTACTAGTAAAAGTATCAAACAATATCTCTTATAGTTGACGAATTAAAATTACAGATTTCATTATCAAAAAATCTAATCGATAATTATAACGAAACTGTGGCAACTCTAAGTAAAAATCAAGAGTCACTGCAAATAAGTTTATATACATTACAGTCATCAGTTCAACAAATTATTAATAACATACAAGATTACCTAAGTTTTCAAGGAATTACAACACAACTAAACTTAGATTGTCAAAATTTAATAATGTTTCTAGATAATTTGGAAGACGCCCTTATGTTTGCCAAAGTTAACGCTCTACATAACAGCATACTATCAAGTTTGGAATTAAAAAACATGTTAAACTATCTAAATAATATTTATAACAATTCCGAAATTATAACATTCAATAATTTACTGTCATATTATCAATTTTTTGGAATTCAAGTAGAATTTTTAGAAAGCAAAGTAATATTTGCCATACATGTACCTATACTGAGGCCTGAAACCCTTACCTTCTATCACGTTTACCCAATTATCCAAAATCGAACCATATTTATACCAAAATACTCTTATTTGGCACAAACCTCTACGAGAAGACAATTTATCATTAATTCATGCCCAATTATCGAGAAGATATATTTCTGCATGGAAGAATTTCTACCCGATGCCCAATGTGTGAACAGTTTAATAGCAGAACATCAGACTGGAAATTGTCCAACTATCAAAATTAATATTGAAGAACCAGTGACAGAACAGATTACCAGAGAACTAGTTTTAATTCTACCTACCAAACCATATCGAAACCTTCACTAATTAAAATCCCAGAAGGTTGTGAAATTCAGATTAAGGAAAAGAAATTCCTGAATGACTTAAAGATTCAAAGAGGAAAACCAATTATTCTACCTGAAATAAAATGGTCAGAATTAAATAGAACAAAAACTTCGATTACTCCGAACATCACCAAAATCAATATTGACGAAATATACCATCTGAAGAATATGGCAAATCAACTGAAACCGATAAACCTCGATAACACTAATCATCAACAAACCACAAATTATATTGTTTTAGGTATTTGCATTGTGCTAACCATACTTGTAGTGATAATGCAAAGGGAGAAGTTGCATTCCTTTTGGCAAACCGTCAAAAGAAGGTCAAAGAAAAACCATCCCTAGAGTAAAGTGGATTCGGAAAAACATACCGTTGTTTTCGAATCTTAAGGAGGGAGGAGTTACCTATTCCGTTCTCATGAGAACCACCGCGTCAGCATGAACTTAGGCTCCAAACCGCACAGATGAGAACCATAACATCAGCATTACCTTGAGAGTCATCACGCCACCGGATGGTCCCGTGGGAAATGCAAGGCAAACACATTTTAAAGTATAAATGATGTATTTACAACCAAAATTTTTAATTCTTAGTTAAGCTGTAGTTTGATAAAGACCTATTTTTGTAAACCATTTTCAAAATAAAGTTTTTAAAAACGAAGTCTGCCGAAAAAGTTCTTTAAGTCGTTTCTTCTTTTTTCAGAAGGGATTTCCATACTTTTTGAATGTTGCGAGCGTATTTAGCTCGCCTCTTTCTTCTATTTCAAGGGCTTCTCTGATTGTTCGGACCTTTGACTCCTTCAAAATTGATTTTGTGTCCTCTTTGTCGATGTTGCTGGAACAGAGCGGAAGAGGTTTATTTGTTTTTTAAGTTGTTTTTATGTTTTTGTATTCTGGCTGATATTCATCTGTTTGTTTGTCCTATGTATGCTCTATTGCAGTCGGAACAAGATATACTATACACCCCATGATTTTTCAGTTTAACTTTATCCTTGGGGTTTTTTTAGGATGTTTGCAACAGTTTTGTGCGGCTTGTAGACTGTTCTGATATTATGTTTCCTTAGTAGTCTGCCTATCCTAGCTGTGATTCCTTTTACGTATGGTAGCAGGACCTTTGGTGTATTTGGTTCATGATCCTCTATTGTTCTTCGTGTTTGGTTTTCCTAACGGCGAATGGCCTTCCTGATACAATTTTCTGAATATCAATTTTGTCAAAAGGCTGTGGACATTTTTGGTAATTCCTCGCTTCGTGTAGCTGGTAATGTCAGTCGGAAGTATCTAGAAATCAAGGTGTTCGCTACTCCTTGGATTTTAGAAGGATGATGATGGAATTTAGCGTTGAGGTATCACACTGTGTATTCGAGTGTTCCAGAAAGTTTTTTTGTGATGAGGAGATCTAAAAATGTCAGTTTTCTATTCTGTTCGAGTTCCAGAGTGAACTGTATTCTGGGGTGGATTTCATTTAACTGGGTTAGGAAGTTGTTTAGAAGTTTGTTTCCGTGAGGCCATATTATAAAGATATCATCTACGTAGCGTTTCCAAAGTTTAGGTTTTAAAAGAGCGTTGGTCAATGCCTTTGTTTCGAAGTCGGTCATGAACAGGTTGGCTATAACGGATGATAGACGGTCTGTAGATCTGCTGGTTGAAAGAAAAGTATGTATTCTTCAAGCAGTGTTCGGAGAGTTCTCCCACAAATGGTGGAAAGTCTTCGTTCATCGAAATTAAATCCAGGGCCTCCTCTATGGGGATACTTGGATACAGTGAGACAATGTCCAAGCTTGCCAGTATGTCTGTATCCTCTAGTTGGAAATCTTTAATCATCCTTATCAAATGTTCTGAGTTTTGAACATAGGAATCCGCAAGTTTGACACTTGGTTGCATGATACTTGCTAGATATTTTTCCAAGTTTTGTGTTGGAGAACCGAAGTACGAGTTCAAACTCGTACTAAAAATACATCAGATGCTGGCCTGTCTCCCCTTCAAAAAAGGAGCGATCGATGCTTGCCAATCGAAAATTACGCCACCAGTTTTGTTACTTAATTGACACATCTCGTATGTCTGCTATTATGCAACAATCAGAAAGGGGCATGGGCAAATAGGGAAATATATGAGAATTATATAAGGACTCATTTTCTTGCGTAACCATAATTAAATTTCAAAAAAGTTTTTATTTTCTAGCAACAGTGTATCCCATTTCAAAACGTTTATCAAACAACTTTCAAATTTTCCGTTCATACAACCGAAACAATATATGTAAACATAACCTTGCAACCTTTCTATTTAGATTGATTTTCTTTTACTTTACGCGAAAACATATACATCATTCTATACACCAAAAGTGCTATCGGTGGCAAAGCTTATATTATTTTTATCACAGGGAAATTTTATTTCCAGATATACTGAAAAAAATTAGATTATGGAATGGCAGTATGAGTGAAGCTTTTGTTTATTTCTAATTTTATGCGTTATCATACAAAGGAAACCTAATATCACAAGCTATTTTATACTTTCAAGAACATTTTTTTCAACATAACGTTTTTGACCTACATTGACGATCTAAATTTGAAAAATTCTAGAAAAGAACAGCGACTGCTACAGATTAACTTATCCATACTAAATCAAAGATACAATTTTAATTATTTATAAAATTATGTTTTAAATATGTACATTTTATCCAATAAGTACCGAGAATTGTGTATTTACTCCGCGTAAAATATTTTTTGCTATATGTTGATACCAATGTACCTAATTGGCACAAAGAGTTTTGACGTTACCTGGTGACTAGTTTGTTTGTAGTTGTGGTTAGGTTAGCCAACCTCAATTGTCGAAAAAACATCCCAGAGCATTTTTAAAATTAAAAAAAAACAAAGAGCATAGCAAACAAGTGGCTAAGAAAATGTTTCAAATACACTCATCCAACGCATCTTATCATCTCAGTGACGGGATGTAAGTAACGAAATAAAAAAATGCCAACCAGCGTCGGAATGGGTCTTCAAAAAGAGCCGACACCGAAAAAATTATGTCAAAGCCGCTGAAAAATCAAAATCATATTATTTGTTTTCTTTAATTATCGTGGTGTATTCTTTAACTATCGTGTAAACAGTCAAGAAATAATATTCTCTGGGCGTTACGAAGCGCTTGAGAGAGACTATTCAATTATTGATCAAGACTAGATCAAGTACCCTATCCCATAGATATGGCCTAGTATGATTTTTTCTTCCCAAAACTCAAATTCAGCTTTATGGAAGACATTTTCAGTCCATTGAAGCCATAAAACAAAAGTCGGAGAAGGAAGGCCATATTGGTAAGTGCCTATAAGAAATGTTTCGATGACTGCCTTATCCGCGTTTCGGAACAAATCGGACCTATTTTGAAGGGTACATACGAGGATGTCCGATTAAACGAATATTGCGTGTTTTATTGAGCAATCACGGCAATCTCTTTGATAGAATATCATTTAGTAAAATATTGTGATTAATTGTTGGAAGGAAATCAAAATGTGATCATATGAGAAATATAGGGGGTTACGTTAATAAAAAACAACCACTTTTTAACATTTGTAAAAAGGTATGCTCGTAAAAGAACTGTACGTTTGGCTGCTAGATAAGTGAAACATATTTAAAACAATTCATAACCATGTGCGACTTGTATTAGCAACATAGCTAAAATGAATGTTAATTGACCATGAAAAGTGGATACAGCATTTTTCACTTCAGAAGTATATAGAGAAAACTTGATATTGTCATATTGTACCCTTCAAAATAGGTCCGATTTGTTCCGAAACGCGGATAATGTAGTCGTCGAAACATTTCTTATAGGCACGTTCCAGTACGGGCTTCCTTCTACGACTTTTGTTTTATGGCTTCAATGGACTGAAAATGTCTTCCATAAAGTTGAATTTTAGTTTTGGGAACAAAAAAATCACATTATGCCATATCTATGGGATAGGGTACTTGATCTAGTCTTGATCAATAATTGAATAGTCTCTCTCACGCGCTTCGTGACGCCCAGAGAATATTATTTCTTGACTGTTTACACGATAGTTAAAGAAAACACCACGATAATCAAAGAAAACAAATAACATGATTTTGATTTTTCAGCGGCTTTGACATAGTTTTTTCGGTTTCGGCTCTTTTTGAAGACCCATTCCAACGCTGGTTGGCATTTTTTTTATTTCGTCTTTTCTAAAGTCTGAATGATGATTATAAACGTTTTCATCCACTAAAAACGGTGAAGGTCGATCGGAACGAGACCAACGCATTCTTTGAATGCTTTTTGCCATT
Source organism: Cosmopolites sordidus (assembly GCA_031761425.1). Lineage (NCBI taxonomy): Eukaryota > Metazoa > Arthropoda > Insecta > Coleoptera > Curculionidae > Cosmopolites > Cosmopolites sordidus. The sequence continues at coordinate 51,793 of JARFXV010002447.1, forward strand.
CATATGTTTGTGTTTTCTAGAAAGCCTACTCATCGTAGATTTTGAACTCCAAGATGTTGAACTATTCAGCACAAGAAATTTCAATATTAACAAAAAATTTGGGGCAAAATCTTTGTTTTTTTTAAATTTTAAAAATGCTCTGGGATGTTTTTTCGACAATTGAGGTTGGCTAACCTAACCACAACTACAAACAAACTAGTTACCAGGTAATGCCAAAACTCTTGGTGCCAATTAGGTACATTGGTACCAACATAGAGCAAAAAATATTTTACGCGGGCTAAATACACAATTCTCGGTACTTATTGGATAAAATGTACATATTTAAAGTAAAATTTTATATATAATTAAAATTATATCTTTGATTTAGTATGGATAAGTTAACCTGTAGCAGTCGCTGTTCTTTTCTAGAATTTTTCAAATTTAGATCGTCGATGTAGGCCAAAAACGTTACGTTAAAAAAAATGTTCTTGAAAGTATAAAATAGCTTGTGATATTAGGTTTCCTTTGTATGATAACGCATAAAATTAGAAATAAACAAAAGCTCCACTCATACTGCCATTCCATAATCTAATTTTGTTCAGTATATCTGGAAATAAAATTTCCCTCTGATAAAAATAATATAAGCTTTGGCACCGATAGCACTTTTGGAATATAGGATGATGTATATGTTTTCGCGTAAAGTAAATGAAAATCAATCTAAATAGAAAGGTTGCAAGGTTATATTTACATATATTGTTTCGGTTATTTGAACGGAAAATTTGAAGGTTTTTTGATAAACGTTTTGAAATGAGATACACTGTTGCTAGAAAATACAAACTTTTTTTAAATTTAATTATGGTTACGCAAGAAAATGAGTCCTTATATAATTCTCATATATTTCCCTATTTGCCCATGCCCCTTTCTGATTGTTGCATAATAGCAGACATACGAGATGTGTCAATTAAGTAACAAAACTGGTGGCGCAATTTTCGATTGGCAAACACCGATCTTTTTTTGAAGAAGAGACAGTCCAACATCTGATATTTTTTAGTACGAGTTTGAACTCGTACTAAGAGTCACTTGGTGGTACGGAGCAATTATTTTTGTAAACTGAATTTTTCAGTGCGTTCCGAAATTGATCGACAACAATTTCGAGCAACGGTGCCCTATGAAATGTTGTATCAGACTTGACTATAGTGCAGCGAAAACTTCAACAGGTCTAAAAGAACAGTTTTATCAAGAGCCCAAGAATTCAGATGGATTAACACTTTCCTATCTGAAGGTACTAAAATGCACCACCTCCTTTTTCGTTAAATATATTGAATACGCAAACACTCCGGATTTACACTTACTGATGATCCATTCAAGTACAGTTCCATAAGCCAATCAGAGCGTCCGATCCGCGAGAAACGGCCAATCAATTTGATTTGCAAGTTACAACCTGTTGGGTAGTCAGCGAGTTTAAATGTGCATTCTTCAAAAAATTAGTTATTTGTTATTTACTTACATTATCTAATTAATTAGATTTGTAGATATTTGTATGGTATTTTATGACATTATTTTATGTGTAAAATTTATGAAAACCAACGAGAACCTAAAAGGACCATCAGTGACTGTTGGTTTCAAAATGTAGGGAATTTTATGGTAAATATAGATAATGAATGTAGTTTTTTTCGTTATATTTGCTGGTAATTACCTTTTAAATTCACGTTTAAATTGTTTTATTTGTTGTAGATGTACTAAAATAGATTTATGAAAAAATACTGCTCTCATTGAGGCTCTGTTGTTGGAAAACTTTCCAGACTATGACGACGAGTCTGATGTGGATTTTTCAGACATAGAAAATGAAAAAGATGTTCAACTACCTACACCGGGAGGCTTTGAGGACATTTCTGAGAGGCTGTGAAAGACTGTAAAGTGAAGAATTACCACCAGAATCTTCTATAGATTAGGTATCTACATCGCTGATCCCTAGCTACCCGACAAAAGGTTGTCGAACCAAATCGTAAGTGGAAAACGTGAAACTTAGAGACAAATTTACTGGAATAGTCAGCAGATACACATAATGGTACAACATTGTTATGCTCACTGTACCATACCATGATATATTTCTATGAATTGATTGACAGAATGTTAGGTGATATCGTGTACCAAAGCAACCTTTACGCTACACAGAAAGACAAGGTGTTGAATCTAAAAAAAAGAGAAGCTTTTAACATTTATAGGCACAAATTCTCGACCTACTTGGTCAGACCATCGGCACTCATCGGCACCTAATCTAAACAATCCACTTTATGCAAAACCCTACCAAAAATTGATTTAGAATTATTTTAGCACATCTACATTATAATAATACTGAAATGCCTACGAACTGCAAGAACAAGCTGTGCAAAATAAGGCCAGTAATGGATGCGCTATACAAAAAATTTAAAGAGTATTATCATGGGACCCGAGAAATGAGCGTGGTTGAGTCGATGATCAAATTCAAAGGTAGGTTTGTACTGAAACAAAACGTATCCATGAAACCCATCAAATGAGGATACAAGTTGTGGTGTTTGGTTGACCAGAGAAGCTTTATAAAGCAATTTGATATTTACCAGGTAAAAAACGAAGAAATAACCTCAACATTTTTAAACTGCAACTCAGGGGAAAGAGTCGCTTTAGAATTGACCGAGCAAGAATGGGGAAAAGCAAAAATTATCTATTTTGACATTTTTGTTTTTCACCTATTGCTTTGCTAGAAAGATTGAAAATTGAAAATACCTATGCTTGTGGGACAATCAGAAATGATAGAAAGGGGCTTCTCGGAAGTATGCTTTCTAGTTCTAAAATGAAAAGAGGAGAGAGATATTATCGATTTTCAAACTTAGATATTGGATATTGGGAATCGAAATATAACTAAATGGTACATTTAGTGTCAATTTTTTTTGGAAACGAGTAGGCCACAGTGTCACGTAAGGAAAAAAATAGATATAAGTCTACAGTAACTTGCCCAATAACAGTCAAAGATTGTAATGTCTAATGGGGGGTGTAGATACAGCTGATCGATTGAGACCCCTATATTGTGTCGACTAAAAGTCACCACAAAATAGTCACACAGATTGTTCTGGGGTGTCGTAGATATAGCATTTACCAACATCTTTGTTATTCATGGCCTTATATTCGAAAAAACTACCGTAAAAGACTTCCGACGATCTGTTACCCAAGGGTTGATGACGATGAAAGGTGCTGGTAAAAAAAAACTTCTACAGATAACGTTTTTAGTCCTAGTCCTTCTAAAAGGTACAAATCCAATTATTCTACTGTGAAAGATGTATATTTGGGTAACAAAGGCATACATTGGCCGATATTTGCAGAGAATAGAGGAAGATGTGAGGTGGGTAGCACCAAGAAGATACAATCGAAACCATATAGTAAATGTTTTCAATGCAATTTATTTTTATGTTTAAATGACAAAAAAATGGTTTTGTTGAATACTACGAAGCAAAGGTTTGATCTCATTTTTTTTTTGTTTCTTCTATGTTTTAACAAGGTTCCTAACATTATAATATATAAAGTTCTTGACGGTACAAATTAGTTTAGGTCTTAGAAATAGTACTTCTAGGCACTATTAAAATCTTTAAAAAATCTGTTTTTTTGCCTGCCATAGTAATATAATATAGTAAAATTGTAGAAAATCATAAAAAGAATAATAGTCTGGTAGGAGGGGGTTAAGGTAATCTCAGAAGGCCAAGATTCGATTGAAAACGAACCTCGCAGCTGAAAGCCTTCAACTGTAATAAATGATAAAAATGTCCATAGAATCAGGAATCTTGAGCGTTCTAACCGCCCGTTGGCGATCAATATAATCGGGGAAGGAACAGGAACAACAAAAAGACAACAAGAATATGTTGTGACTTTTTTTGAACGAATTGAAAATAACTCTTTTTTTCTGGAACAGGTAAACCTGGTAAGTGGATTTTTAATACGACTCAGAAACGAATCGTCATAACCAGGAACGTCGCACTCCAATCTCATACGCCCAAAAGAACGCAGAATAAGCAAATCAAAGATAAAAAGCCTGCTGATTTGATTTTTGGTAGCTAGGGGTCATCCATAAGGAATTTATAACTCAAAGTCAAACGGTAAACCATCATTTTTACTGGTCGGTTTACTTCTTGCCGAGAATTTCTTAAAAGACTTCGATAAAAGGTCATTCGTGCGAGATCGAACATAAAAAACTTGTGGGTGCTGCATCGCAACAATGCATCACAGCAATTTCAGTTAACACGTTTTGACGTGTAAAAACATCACTATGGCTCCGCATTCCGCTATTCACCAGAGTTGCATCCTTGTGATTTTTCCTTTTCCTAAGATTAAAAATTCACTTCAAAGGACACCATTTGGGCGGGAGATTTTTTTTGTGCGAGGGGCACATAAATAGCCGGTATTATGTCGCAATGCTTGAATAAGTCTTGGAACCGTCCATACTTCAACTTTGCGGTGGCAGCTTGAAGGCCTGTAATTATCAGCATGACAACGCGCCTTGTTGCCAGGCTCAAGCAACAATGTGTTGGTTTCCTAATAATATGGTACGTGTATCTCCAGACCTATCGCCCATCAAAATATTTGGTACATTTCAAAGAGAAATGTCAATACGTTTATTGAATTTTATGGTGGCTACACTCAAAAACAAAAAAATCTCAAATTTGTTTTCCTATCCAAGCCGAGACCTTTTCAATCGCCCTCGTATTATTGCGTAAAGCTTTAATAGTACAAAACGCATGTTAGCTCGTTACTCTATAACACTTATACTATAAAAAAAGAACTTTATAACCAAAGCATTAGTATCTCTGGGTAAAATTCTCGTTTCTGTTATTGAGATTTTACATGTTTTTGTTTAACAGGCTGTGTTTTTAAAAAGACATAAGGCCAGAAACCGGTCTCCAAAGACACTTTCTTCTTTCGCTTTGGTGGCGGTTGTTGGTCATGTTTCGGAATATTTTTAAAACAAAATGGCGAAGTGGAAATGCATGATTTTTACCAAGCATAACATTCTTTATTTTCAAGATCATTTTTAGTAATGACAAATGAAGCAATAACAGTGCACTTTTAAATTAATGGTGGAAAATAATGTCAATCAGATGTCGCCCTTCTTCACGGTCGCACATCTGCAATCTCTCTTGAAAGTTGTACATCACTCTCAAAATCATTCCTTCTGAGACTCTTGCGATTCCTTGACGAATAGGAATTTTTGGTTCCTGTATCGTGCGTGGTTTGTTAGCGTACACTCTAGATTTAAGGTAACCCCCAAAAAAAGAAGTCACATACAGACAAGTCTGAAGAGCGTGGGGGCCAAGAAACATCTCCGAAACGGAAGATCACATGTTGAGAAAACATTAGTCGATCGCATTCCATTGATGCCTCTCGCCGGGTGAGCTGTAGCACCGTCTTGTTGGAATCACAGTTCTCCCATGTTTACTTATCGCTGCTGAAGTTGTTGTAACAGAAAATTTTGTGACGTGTTAATATAACGTGCCGAAATCACTGTTACTGTTCTTTTCTCCCCTTCGAACAAGTAAAGACCAACGATCTCCAGTTTGAAAATTCCACACCGCACTGTCACTTTGTCACTATGAAGAAATCTTTGATACAGCTCTTGTGGATTTTCTGCCGCCAAGTACCTACAGTTCTGCTTATTTGTATATCCAATTAAATGAAACTGTGCTTCGTCACTCATCATTATCACGTCGTCAGGGTCATCAGTAAAAACGGCGAGCATTCTCGCACAGAACTATCTGCGCTGTGCAAAATTCCTTTCTGTGAGCTGTTGCACACATTATTATTTTGTAGGGATAATATTTCAAGTCGTATATATATATATATATATATATATATATATATATATATATATATATATATATATATATATATATATATATATATATATATAGAATGTTGAATTGGTTCATGTCGGGAGCTTGCCTACTCTCATTTGGTCAGCATCGGGGCTGACTGTTGCGAGGTTCGTGACTTTCTAAGATGAAAATGTGCCTATTTGTTAATGATAAGCACATTTTATTAGAACGATCATTTTTATAACAAGGTTTAATAAATTGCACCCGCTGTTTCAAGTATATAATGGCAGAGCTGTCAAAATATTCTGTTTAAAGACCCTATATTATTCTTTCTTGTTATAGGAAAATATTAAAACTTTTGCTATAGCAAGAAATATTACTTATATTTTTTTATAACAAATATTTGTTAATTTTTTTATTTATCAAATTACACTCGCTCTCCAACAAGACTACGTGTGA